>JANSTX010027001.1:0-14901 GCA_027564355.1 Penthetria funebris | reverse complement strand
ACACTATTTAAAAATTTAAACAATTTATCTAAAATAATTAGTTAAAAATATGTACTATAAAAAATAAAATTAAAAAAAAAAAAATAAATAAAAAACATTAAAAGACTGGATATAATTATTTCAAAAAGAAAAAAAAATTAAATAATATTATAATATTATTAGTTAATAGGGTTGTAAAAATAAATTAGAAAATTTTAATCCAAAATTAATTGCATTGAAATTATGCCTTTTCGGTTCGTCAAATGTTCTTCTTCTTTCCGCTCGTCTAGTCGGTCGTGTAGGTCCTAGAACAAAATAACAAAAAAAAAAGTTGCTGTGCAGAAGTATAACAACCCTAAAGTTTCTAGTTTAGTAAATGAATTAGTAAACGAAAATATACATATTATATATTCTATGCATTAAAACATCAATGGACACATCTGTTTGTGTGTAGAGATATGATGAAACTTTAAAACGTCCTCAAAACTCATGAAATTTGAAGCAAATATTGAAATAGAATTTATTTATTTGCTAAATTTTGGATACAGTCGTTACGAACTCTCAGTATGTTCCAAAAGTTTCCATTATAGAAATTAAAGAATAATGTTCGAATTATAAAGAAAATTAGTTGAAAGTGGCAATTTGCGATATTCAGTCACTATTTAATATTAATAATTGTTTAGATCCACTGTAAAATTCACTGACAGGTCATATGAAACTTAAATATTGTAATAGGCAAAATTTTCGATAGTCTCACCTCATTATCCTATTATTCTAAAAAAATTAATTGTAAGTTAGACGAATCCGAACATGTCAGTCAACGTAATTAATTAATGTGAAACATCATAGATAATACCGGAAGATTGAACAGAGTATACAAAAATCATCCATAGTCTATATTACTATTGCATTTAGAAATGGTAAATATGTGGATGAAAATTTTCATAAAATTTGTCTTCAGTATCGTAATTTAAATTCAATATTTTAGTATGAGTGGTGCATAACTTCTCAGCTACCTAATTTGTTGTTGAATTTTATTTTTAATTTGTCTCCCTATCGACAAACACCATCTTTTTAGCCTCAACCACACGTCATTACTGACGTATTTTTACTGGCATATTTCGTTATCGAGTTACCGGCAATTATAGTCGGCCAGAATTTCCCCCATTATTTGATATTGAAAACTTCTTAAGTGTTCCATGTTTTATGAACAATAAAGTATTTATTTTAATGGCATAAATTTCATAAACTTTAAACTGTTACTATTTATATAAAAACAAAATGTTTTTAAATTATTATTTCAAATTGCTTATATATATATAAACATAAATTTATAGTGTAAGAAATTAAAATGGATATAAACATTTTCTCTATTATTGTAGATTGTAATTAAAATATTAAAAACTTTTTTTTTTAAATGTTTAATAATTTTAAATAAATGTATGTAATTTGCAAATTAACTATTGGTATAAAAAAAAATCTCAATTTTTAAAGCGGAGTTTCAAAGATAAGAGAGAATAAAAAAACAAAACTAATTTTTAATATATTAATTATTATTACTATTATTAATTACTATGTATATATATATATATATTTCATATCGAAATTGTGTGTTGGACACAATTGCAAACATTCAAGTACGGAGCTCATTAGGTCAAAAAATAAAAGTGACAAATATAATTGCAATATTAAGGTTGTCGGCTACCTCTCTAGTGGTTTGTTTTAACACAAAACTGGCAAAGTTCTGTGAATGTCACTGGACGTGCAGAAAACCAGCGGTTATGTCAGAGAGTCTGTGTTGGCCATTCTATGGCAGTTGTAGCTATAATAAATACAATGTTCAATGACAATATGATATAAGCAAGTATGTGACCCTATTACTTTTCGTTTGTTCAATAAAAAAAACCAAACTTTTGAATGTCAAATCATTTTAATGTGTCAACATAATCCCCTTAAAGCTCGTTTTTTCAAAACATCATCTGTTTACACAATTGCACATTTTTGCATTTAACGTTTTTGTCATCTGACACACCAAATGACAAATCATAATATTTTTTTTTATAGTTTATGTAAACATAATAATAATATACTAGGTGTACTAAGATGAAAAATTCCGTTATAATATTTATAATATTTTTAAATTTAAATACTTAAAAAAATGTAGTAAATCATTTTTTTGCTGATAGTTGAGCAATATAATTTTCAACTTTTACTATTAAAGAATTATTCTTTAATTTGGTTGCACTCATTTGTACTGTCCATAAACTTTGCAAATCCTTTTGTTCAAATGCAGCAATAGCCGCTTCCTCGATGAGACTATAGATTTCAATTGTTAATTAAATTATTAATTACAATCACATTAGTTATATAACGATAAATTATATTTAAAATAAAAATAAACAATGTGCAAAAATCATCTCAAATTACAGTCATTTCATTTACAAATAAAATATTGTAATTGTGAAATGTGAACAATTCACCCAAAATGGGAAATATGAGAGATGATAGATGTCAATATTTGAAGAATTTACGAGTACACTGCTGCATCGATCACCTCAATGTTTCACAGTATATAAAAAATAAAATTAACTTACCCAGACCGTAGATACCATTTACTTTTCTTGTCTTCACGACATTTTGGTAAATATTTTTTCGCTTCATTAATATTGTTTTGCATTAGGCAAACTTCAACAAATGGTTCATAACCAATTGGACTTTTTTTGGCTTTCGAAAATTTCTCCAATTCATCCCATTGGAAATGTTCGGACAATACTTGAATTCTAATCCACCAATATCGTTTATCGGGTACTTTGTATTCATTCTTTAATTTATCAGCTTGTTTTATGTCGCCAACAATTAATAAACGTTTTAATGTATTATGTAATGAAATACCATAAAATTGTGTTGCTTGAGTTGTACCATATCTATTGAAATAAAATATATAGACAAACAATAAATACGAAATGATTGAACTAATTGATTAATTCTAAAAGATTGTGTCAATATGGAAATTACTTTTATGTGCAATAGTTACACAGAAGTAGTTATTTCTAAACTCCAACATAAGAATATCTCCAACAAGGATAAGGAAGAAGAAAAAACTTAGATGTTAAACTGCGTCGATAGTGGGTATGTTTAAATTAAATGTAATAGAACCGGAAAATTAACAGAGTTATGATCAAGGTAAATATGGTAGCTAATGATACTAGATAAAGTATCACATTAAAAATTTCGACTTCCCCTGACGATGTTTGTCTGTCCATTGCAAACTTAGACATAAGGGTGATATTGGAATTTTTTTTGAAATACACCTCACAAGATCAATGTTTCAAAGCCGAAACTAATGAGAACTAATATTAAATTTTACTAACTTATCCTGAAATGTTTTCTGTTGTTTTATTAATTTTCTAGCTTCATCACATAAATCTGCTTCTGTATCTTTATGGGCTTTTTTAAATGATACATTTGCAATGGGTAAAGACGATTCAATATTACGATTCTAAAAATGTAATACATTTAAAAAAAATTAATTTCTAATAAATTAATAATAATAGAAATGTTTACCTCATAACCTTCTCTTAAGGCAAATTCAGCCTGCGACACAAAATCATCTTCCTGATTGAATATCTCTTGTAACGCTGATTTACTATATATTTTACAATATTTTTTATACAAATTTTGAGCCATCGGAAATGTACGAATGGTCATTTGAAATTTAGCCAATTGTGTTGTTTCTTTTAATTGTAATAAAACAGTATAAACTAAATCAGTATCACCAGATTGTGTTGCACTTAATAATGCTTTCTCATTTTCACCAAGTTTTAACAATAATGGAACTTGTAAACTTGATTTTGTTTCCAATTCTAATAACTAAAATATTAAATAAAAACAATTTTTTTTTTTGCAAATAAACAAAATTCAAATGTAAAAAAAAAAAATGATTCACAATACTTTAATAGCCAATTTCTTTCGTCCAATTTCTTCAGCTCGTTTTGCAATATTACAAAATGATATTCCTTGAATGGTTGGATTTTTAAATTTTTCAGCAATTTTTTTTGCAACCTCATCATCATCTAATATGATAAAAAAAATATACAAATACAAATAAAATATAAAAAAAAGTCTCCTTACTTTTATCATATTTAACTTTATGAAAAGCCCAATGTTCTAAAATTCTTGATTCAGGTAATTTTAAATGTTTTGCAATTTGTATAGCTAAACCATAATGTTTACGAAATACTAAACGATCAAGTATTACATTTGATTTCAAATGATTAAATCTAAAAAAAAAAATAGAATAAGAAAAAAGATTTACAATGACACCACAAAATAAAATATTTCTATGCGATTATTACTGTTTATAAGTTAATGGAACACCAACTTTAATATGTCTAACTGCATTTAATACTCTTAAAATTCGACACATTTTTATATATTCATCGGGATTATAAGAGACAATGAAACCTTTGCCAAAATAAGCTGATGTAATTAAACTTTTTTGAGTTTCAGTATCAAATTCATAACCAGCAGCTTCAATACATTCAGAAACTGCCATATCTAAATTATCCTTTATTAAACACAAATATTCATCTGACTGATGACTTTTTTCCTAAAAAATATTTACATTAAATTGATTTTAAAATTATGGTAAAATTAAATAAATTACCAGAAATTTTTTATGTGCTTCAAATAACCAACTTGACGGTTCTTGACTATTAATAGCAAATATATTTTGTACACATTTAGGCACCTTTTGTATCATTTCATGATAATTATTTGTTAAAATTCGTACTCCATCCATTTCTGGTATTAGAAATATAGCTGGATCATAACTGTACATGGTAACATCACCGGCCGTAGTCACAATAGTTAATAATGATGGATACGAAATAACTACTGCATCAGCATTTCGATTATTTTCAGAATCAATAATCCTAAAGGGTGAATGTTTCTTTTTTTAATTCGACATTTTAACTTTTATAATAATATTGAAATTGGGAGACAAACTGTACAAAAAATGAAAATATTAGAAATATTTTTTTTTAAATACAATCGTATCTAATATATTCTCGTTTTGAACCACAACAATTAATGGTTATTCAGTGTTAAATATAAAATTGGTGAAAGAACACATAGGCAACACATAAAAATATATTTGGCTATCGAAAATGAAATAAATTCAGAAATGTAAAGAACATCGATCTATAGTCACGATTTAGAAATGTGTACACTGGTAAAATGTAAAACAAGAAAGACGGTTGTTAGTGATTGAAACGAGACATACATGATACAAATCTATAAAATATGTAAGCGGAGAAGCGAAAAATATACGTGGAAGTAATACTTCAATCCAATGAGATCCATTTTAATCGTCAAATTCTTGAGTAAAATCCTATTTTAGAGCCAGTCAATCAGTTACTTGATGAACCGAAATAAGGCAGTTGTTACAGATGACATACACCCCCCCCTCCCCCATCAGATAAATTTGGAAATATCGGAGTGACCATATGCAGAAATTAGGCACGGTCACGTAATGCGTAGAATGAAAGCGTAAACTATTAATCAAATAAATAATTTACCATGCAATTTGACGTGGTTTTTCCGCTCGTCCAGTATCAAATTCACATAATTTTGTTTTCAAATCAGACGTACCCATCCAAATGATACCATTATTTGTATAAAATGCTAAATATTTATGATTATAAGATACGGATATTAAAATGATACTTTTAAAATCTTTTTCAAATGAAACATTCATTGTAGAATGTACACTATCACCTTGCCGCAATTTAAAAAGTTCCTTTTCTCTGACAATTAAACAAAATGTATTACGATCTTCAGTAATAATTTCCCAAAAAGTTGGATCGATTATTGATTCTAAAAATTGATAAAATAAAAATTATAATTAAATAACATTATAATAACAATAGATCAACACATAAAATCATTAATAAATGAAAAAAAAAATTGTATTACGATCATTAGTAATAATTTCCCAATATGTCGTATCTATTATAGGTTCTACAATTAAATTAAGAAATTATAAGGAAGTAAAGAAAATATTAAAAACACAATACCAAAAGAAGCACATTAAATTTATTTCTAAATTATTACTTGGCATTTCCGGTAATTGTCGAATCTTTGGTTCTTTTATACTATTTATTAAAAATACACGAAAATTTGTTGTCATTATTGCCACACCGGTGCCAGAACTAGATGGAAAGATTTTTGCATCGATTACCTAAGAATAATGTTAAACACAAATTACAGTTTTTTTTTCTTTTTATTAATAATAATTATTATGTGCAAATAAAATAACAATTTACTTTTGTATCCTTTGCCTCTTGTCCCATACTAAATGTATGTTGATAATTTCCAAATAAATCATATATTAATACTAAGCCATCATCTTGAACACATAATAATTCTTCTGCATCAGACCATCCTAATACCAAAAGATTACCACTATTCCACTATTACACAAATAAATAGAATTAAATAATTCAATAAATTGAGGTGTATTGAAAATTTAAAAATTAATAATTTACATTTATTGAACATATTAAATGACCAGATGATGTAAAAATTCTTATCACAGGTTTCGTTGATCCCAACACTTTAACAAATTGTTTATTATCTCTCATTATAGCCATTGGGCCACCATACGGTGCAGCACAAACAATCATTTGTTCTAATTCAGTTTCGGGTGGCCATTCCATAGTATATAATTCAAATTTTCTAATTTAAAATTAAAAAAAATTATCATTTTATTGGAATTTTATTACTATTTTATTTATCAAATGTGGTTATCCATTTAGGGCCAATCCTAAACATATATACGAAATATATTAACGGGAAAGAATAAGTACATTATCCATTAGTTCTATAGTGTAAATTCTATTGTCTATTGATTATCAGCATTATCAAATATGTTCAATAATAAATACAAAAAAAAAAGTGAACATAACATGAAAGGTGTCCTTAATTTATACCAGAATTCCCAGATATGATCCGGAATTTGATTATCATATACAGGAATATTTTTTTTTGTAGACAATGCTTACTATTTTGTGTAAAAAAAAGTCTTTGCATTGTATGATAACAACAAAGTAATTATTATACAAATAGTGAAATGCAAAATTCGGGGAGTGTGCAAAGCATTTAAAGAAGATTGTAGTTCATTACTGAAAATTCTTCTGATGAGAATAATTTATATCGATTGTAGTTCACATTTCTTAATTGAATTAATTATTGCATATTAAAACTAAAAAACTAAATAATTAAATTAAAATAAAAAAAAACCTACAAAAGCTGTAAAGATTCTTGTGGAAGTTCAAAAACATCGTATTTTAGAATGAATTGATTTTGTTTATTTATTTGTTTTCTTGAAAAATATAGTAATTCAAAATTTTATACATACCTGTATGTTATGCCGGGCCTTAAAGTAAACCAATCTCCAGTATTGTATAAAATAGGCATGTTTATTAAAATATTATTTTAAATAAAATTAATAAATATTAATATTTTATTTTCTGTACACAAACACGGCCATATAATAAATAAGAAATTAAATGTCAACATGACAAAATCAAATATTGCCACACTGATGACAATGTCCGTGAGTTGTAGAGGATAATTTTACAATAAAGTTAAATTCGAAAAAGAAAAAAATAATAGAAGAAAATAAAAACAGAAAAAACATTAAAAATTAAAAATAAGCTTAAACCAACTAAAAGAAATCAATAACAATGATGTTATTGCGAATGCGTAAAACTAAATGTCAAAACCAACTGTTGTGACGTACTGAGTATGCTTCTACGCACTTAAAATAATAACTTTGAGTGCTGTTTTGCGCAGCGACGAAAGAAAGTCGTCCGTAATATGCGAATAGAGTATAATTTCGCCGCATATGCTATTTGGCGGGTTTATAATTTTGAATTTTAAACAAAACTTTGTTTTTTTCATAACGATTTTCGAAAATTTAATTGTTGTGAAGTTTTTTCGAAATTAAAATTATTGTAAAATTATCCACTATAGCTCACGGATAGTTGTCATACTTTTAGTAAAATTTGATGTTGTCATGTTGACATAATTTCTTATTTATTAAATGGTCGTATGTTATATATTAAGAAAGACAAGAAATTCGGCATTAATTATTGTATTTTTTAATGTATTAGCATAGGAATTGTGTTAGTGGTTTCCAAAATTCATTTATTAACAAATGTAAAATTGAATTAATGTGTTATAAATGCAATAAATTTAATATTTCATAAGCGAAAAAGTAAATTGTTACTTCTTTCTGAACAGAAAACTAACAAAACAATTTTAAAGAAACAATAAATGAAAATATAATAGTTTTAATTGTATAAACAATAATTGATGATAAAAGCAAAAATGTTTTAATTTCTAACATACGTGATGCATACTTTATGAATGCGAAAACTTTTGCATATTAAACTAATTAGTTGAGTTTTAGGTTAGAAAAATACAAGACAAATCAATTTATTGTTGTGTGAATTATTAATTAAAAAATAGAGCATATAACTAGTCAATTGGATTCCAGACACACTGTATACTGAAGTATCTGTGCTGTTTTTCATTACGAATAATAATACTTTAACCAGAAAACCAGCAAATTTAGTTGTAGAATTATATGAAACTAAAAATGTACTCGGTACACAATACATTTGTTTAAGACAATACATATACACAGTTTTTATATTTTTATATTTTTATATATTATATTGGTAACATTAAATTAATATATTAATCTTTGCGCCCTCTGAGCAATATTGAAAATTAAGTGGTTCATTTCACGACCTTAAAGATATCTATTAATCTATTATTATCTATTATTCTGCCTCTCTATAGTTTTGTTCAAAATATGATAATTTCCCCCAACATATATCCGGATTTTTTCCCATCCAGTAGTTTCGATCACATATCATTACTGACATATATATATCGGTATTGAATTTTTAAGGATATAGTGTGGTGAAGGTAAAGATAAGAATATTACGTAGTACAGAATCTCATCAAATATATATACATAAGAATAGATTATAACAATTTATTACGGAACAGGGCAAATTAAGTTATAGTTATACATAATTTTGTAACTGTTCTAATAATTTATTTCCAAAACAGATCTAGTTGTTGATGATTTTGAAACCATTAAACTTAATGGTTAAAATATACAAAATTAAATAATGAAATTTTTTTTTAATAAATTTTATTCGGTAAATATTAGGATATGAGGCACTTAAAAAATAGTACACATTTTTAATGACATCCTGGATTAATAAATATTTTAAATATTATCAATACCAAACACAGCATAAAATTCTTTTGATAATTTATAAATAAAAATTAACAGTCAAATCCAAATTGCAAATAATGTTGAAGTTAATGTAATTGTAAATATCAATTCGGTATTTGTGAAATATTTAACATTATGAAGACTTGATGCACCACTACCCCAACCACATTCAATATCAGTTTTTAGAACTTCCATCAATTGTTTATTTTGTTTATTAGAACATGTAACTTCACGTAGATCATCATCAAAACCATCACAATCATGTTTATTATAATACGAATACATGTAATTCGGTCTGAAACTGGAACTATATGGAATATTATAAATTGTTGTATGAATTGGTGAACTAAATACTGTTTCCGTCCATTGTTGTGATGTACAAATATATTGACGCTTCTTTCGTTGCCAAAATTCAATCCAACTGTAGGATATAAAAAAAAAAATACATTAATACTTTTAGTTTTAATTACTGCAAAATTTCCATATATTACTTACCCAATACTACAATCGCAATTAATATTATTGCCAGAAATTCTTAGATCACTTAAAAATGATTGGTCTGGTAATTGTGGAATTGATGCCGAATTTGGATTTGGAATACTTGTTAATTCATCATTACTGTGTTGAAAATTAATTGAAATATTCTGCGTCCGTTTTAATGTTGTAAAGAAATTATTTTGTAATGTTGATAAAGATGTATTATAAAATGTAACATGTAAGTATGGTGATTGAATGCCCTGGTTTTAAAAAATAAAATGAAAAATAGATAAAAATATAATAAAAAAATATTGTCGAAATTTTAAACTTTACGTCCAACACATTGTCTGCAAGTTGTTTAAATTCTTCACCACTAAATGTAATATATCTTAATTTTAATGGTAAATTTCCCTCCATTTCCTTATGCAAATCAGTTGCTGAATTTGTATTAGATTTGCCTGTATTTTGTTGCATTGATGAGCCACCAGTTGATGATAAGTGTACCATATCGGAACCGGAAAAATCTTTGGCAGTCGGAGAATCAATCCATAATTCTCTTAAATTGTACATATACTTAATGGTGTCAGGTATATTGAAATTTGGAATCTTTGGATAAGGTGATATTCTTAATGCTCGCAATAATGGCATTTTTGCCAATGCACCATACTAAAAAAAAAATATCGGATAATAAAAATGTAAACTATCTATAATATCATGGATGGAATATGATGTTGGCCAAGTGGCTGATTTATGGTTGCATCGACATTTTCGCATACTTCTGATGGTATTTCAGCGACTACATTTCGAATTTTGTCTTTAACTATGCTACAGGAAATAATCAGAGGTTCGTAAAGGATCAGAAAACATCACCGACTCAAATACCGCACCATTCAGTTACTCTACGAGGTTGGAATGATTGTTGCTGGATCAATTGAGGATTTTCCGTATCCCCATATAGCGGCTATTTTGTTTATTAAAAAAGCCATCCAAGTCGAAATGTTTATAATAATACATCGACAAACACGACATTTGTTAGTCTCCATCACACGTATTTTTTTTTTTTGTTATTTTTTTATATTTAAGCCATTCTACAGGCATAACTAAATTTAAATTTTATATGGATAAAATAGTGAGGAAATACTGAATATTCGATTTAATATTCTGGGGCAGTACAATTCAGGTAAAGCACTTTCTCAGAAAGAAGGTGCCAAAGACGAGATGTGTGCGATACAACTGTACTTAGACAGAATGCGAGTATCAGACTCGGCCACTTCATTCGTCAACTTTCAATATTATTATTAAAAATTACCTCAAATGTATTAAGTCTAAGATGTGATATATCTAAGTGTTCTAATTTCTCATTGATTTTTGAAAAACTAGTATTTGTTAATGTTGTTATTGAATTTCCACCCAATGATAAACATCTAAATAAAATATTTTATTAATTTTATTATATATATATATATATATATAGATTTCTAAGTTATATTATGTGTCAAATTACCGTAATTGTGGTAAAGATTGTGTAACAACTGGTACATTTGTTAAATCATTTTTCGATAAATCTAACACACGTAATGATGACATATTTGGTGCAAATTCTTGCGGTATAGTTGGCAAATCATTATTTGCAATTCTTAAGATACGTAAAAATGGTAATGGTAATTCTGGTACAGTAATTAATGAAATATTATTTAAATTAAGTGTTGTTAAACTATTTTGTAAACCAATAAATGCCTTGTCCATAACTTTCAGATCATCATTATGTGATAAATCCAATACTGATAAACGTGGTAATGTTGCAAATGCAGCATCATCCAAACGGAATAGATAATTATTTGATAAATCAAGTGTGGACAATGACTATATAAAATGATATATTATAAATCAATTTGGAAATAAGAAAATATTTAAATTTGAAAAATTTAAACAATAATAACTCTAAATTTATTTGAAAGATCCATTTGATGAATTGCAGCTATTCTATTATGGGATAAATCAAGTTCACAAATTGTCATAGCTGCTAAATTTGATAAAGACGTAACTGGAATTTTGCTTAAATAATTATGTGATACATTTAACCTAAATATAAAGATGTTCATTCCATTTTAGTTTTACCCCCATATAAATTGATATAATTTAATTGTTAAAAATATAATACTTACGATTCCATACTATCATCTGAAAATAAATTATCTGGTAGTGATCTTAAGTGATTGTAAGATAAATCTACAACCCTTAAATAATTTAGTGATTTAAATACATCAGTTGGAATATCATAGATTTCGTTGTAATTTAAATTAAGTACCTTAAAAATGTAAAAGTGACATCATTAGTAAGTAAATATTATTATAAAACTTAAAAGCCCATCCGAAATGTACAATTGAAGGCTACAAACTATGTACAGTTTAACTTCGTCAATGAAGTTGGCAACAAAAACACTACGTCCAAACTGAATTGCATAACTGAACAGTTTTACAAACACAGCATCGATGCAGTGTTTGTGGCATTCAACTGAGTTTTGAAATTTGGTAAAAAAAAATTGTACAATTAAAAGTATTGCTGTTCGAAATGAAAATGCACCCAGTTGATGTACAGCAAAAAGGTATGCAGAATCTTAAATATGATTTTTGATTAAATTTCGTGATACACCATTTACTTAATATGGGAACTATATAAAATTATATAATAGATTTTTTTTTAAAAGGTTCAGGTTTTGATTTGACCATATCGATGACACAATTCAGAATTGTGAAGTAAACAAATATTATGCAAACATTTGTTCGGGAAGTAAAATCAACGACCAAACATAAACGAGTATAAGTTTAAAGATTCTATTTGTACAATTATGGTGTTTGGTGTACCCGTGCTTTTTTGCCAAAGTGTTTTATAGCAGTACTTCTATTTTTTAATAAATATACTGATTGAAACATCTATATGTTTGGTCTTTGGTAAAATAAATTAGTGTATGAGAAATTTTATTAAGACTATGGATTTGGAATACTAATATTTGTTGTAAATAAAATGTTTAGAATTTTAAATTATGCAAAATGAATGTTTCAATTGTTTGTATTGTTTTAACATTAATTGCTGATCCAAAGTAAAAAAAAATTAAGAATATTTATTTGAATTCCTTTTATGTGTTTACTAGGCTTTTTATTACCGATTGTAAAACTACGAACAATAATTTGATTATTATTTGAAACTGAAATCGATAAAAAATAATTTTTATAATAATAATAATAAAATTATCGATACTATATATTAGTAAAAGTATATATATATATATATATATAAATGAATTAAATTACTTGAAGCTTTCTTGTATTTCTAAATGAATCATAATCAATTTCACCCAATTCATTATGAGATAAATCTAGCCATTGTAAGTGTGGCATATTTCCAAATATATCCCTCGTTGTATTCTACATATATGAATAGATTTTAAAATTTAAAGAATATATAAATAAAAATAAAAAATATTACCGTAATTTGATTATATCCCAAATACAAATGTGTTAATGATATTTCAGCTGGCTTGAAAAATCCAGGATTGATTCTTGTAATATTATTGTATGATAAGTCCAAAATTCTTATATTAGAATGATAAATTGTGCCTTGAATTGCGCGACATGAATTATAATCTAATCCGAAAATGGAATTAAACAAATTAATTTAAAATAGTAATTTACCATGATCGCCTCCTCTTCCTGTTCCATATCCAGTAAAATTATCAACCAATTCAACAATATTATTGTGACTAGCATTCACAATTAAAGATGATAGTGTTCCGACCTGTGTTTATTTTTTTTGTGTTTTTGTTTTTCGGATTTATTTTTTTTTATGATAATGGCAGATAGTAAAATTATAAAGTATTTAATCAAATATGGAATATGGAATGATGATTTTAATTGGTTTTAAATGAACACAAATGGTTGTTGATGATCATCATGTGAATAAAAATAAAATAAAAATAATTTGAGGTATTGTCTAACATATTAGCAGTTAGTATATACAATATGCGATTAGATAGATATAATAATAAAAACTTCATAAATACCTGATCGAAGTAATCAAATTTAAATGTAGTCAATGAGTTATAGGCCATATCCAAAATTTCCAGTTCTGGTAAGTTCTGTAAAGAATGTAAAGAGAATAAAAACATATAAATAAAAATAAAAATAATGTTTAAATATTAATTATAATACTTTTGCGATCTCAGTATTAAAGTAATAGCCATGATAATATCTATAGTCAGATATGAGTATAAAATTAGAGCGACTAGTAAAATAAGAGCTCACAAAGTCGGTCTAATGGGCAATATATAAAAAACGAAACTAATGAAAATTGGTACATGTCTAGGCGATATTCAGTTGGGGTTAATGACAAATAAATAGATGAAGTACAAAAAGTCTTTAGTATAAGTGGTATTGGATGGAGTGAAGTGAATGTATTGGATGAAGATCGTAAATAATGACGGTTTTTCGTTGACCCTATACTGTCTGCGGTAAAGGTTTGGCGTTGATTACTTACAAGTAAAAAGCCGTGTAGTATTTAAATTATGTTGAAAAAACCAAGGGTGGTGGCAGGAGCTCCAACACTAATGCTTATCATTTTAAGTGATTATTACAAAGTAGCCAAGAATTGATATGTGTTCACCGTAAATCAAATCTAGAATAGTTAGGCACTAAATTACCGCTAAAACTTATAAAGGAATCAGCAGGTCATGTTATTTTATTTTATTAGATTCTTTTTTAGAATAGAATTCAAAAAGAAATATATATATGTATTATATATTGATATATTCATTACATACACGTTGCTGCCCGTAATAAAAATACAATAGTACATTTTACACATAATACAAGGTTATTAAACTTTACGTGTACTTCTTTTAAATAAATATATATAATAAATATAAAGTATTAAATTTTAATTTGGCGAAAGGAAACCATAAATTTATTTTAAATGTATATATTTTTTTCCAACAGTAATCCTTCAGAATTTATTTACGCGAAACCCTGTATCACATCACATAATAAAAACAAAAGCACCCGTCGTGGTAGCGCAGTGGTTAAAGCACTAGACTAGAACGGCGGTAGACCGGAGTTCAAGCCTCACTGTAG
>JANSTX010026990.1:0-14906 GCA_027564355.1 Penthetria funebris | reverse complement strand
TAGGGAATATACAATATATAAATTAATATATATATATATATATATATATATATATATCGTCTTTAGAACTTGAAAGAAGCATGTGCAAATCATCCAGATTTACGTAATTGTTCATGCTATATGTCCTATGTTAGACCAAGTGATGATGGACGATCACTGTCGCCAATGTTTTCAATTAATTGCAGTCATTTGAATTTAGATCATTTACCATCATTTGTACCTGAAAATACGACAATATTTTATGGAAATGATAATAAGGTAAGAAATAAAAACATATTTTTTTTCATAACATACTACAAAATTCGGTGTTCTATACAAATAGGGCATAATGCCACCCTTGAATACAATGTACAAATCATCATGTGTGTTGGTAAGATATGTGTTTATGCACATAAATTCTACTCTCAATTTGTTCACGTGTCTATTACACACACCATATAATTGATGTGTTTCCGATGGAACCGTGAGGACATAACTATAGATTGATCAATTTACGTATTTGATTCTCACGTATCACCATAACAGATTTGGGGTATTGTTTCCTTCTGATATAAAGGTCAATATATCTGCTCTCTGTAGTTGTTCCTAAAAAAAGTATATTTTACTCTCACTATTGACTATATATATAGACTGCGTGCACTTTATACATGCATTTTTGTTTGGAGAGCAAGTAAATGCTAGTCTTTAACTGTTTATTGGTATAACGTTATGTTTTAGTGATGCAATTATTAAAACATTGTTAAAATAAGGATTAATTTCATAATTTTGAACATCTGTACAAGGAGAGCAAATATCTCATGGACGGTTACATATATAGAGACTCGGTAGCGAGTAGATTATAGTGCAGGCTATGCATTTTCGCTTGAGGAACACCAGCTTAAAGTTATGTTTTCCTGGTGCAATTATTAAAATGATTCAATTTCTCAGTTCAAGTTCACAAAAATGTGGCAAATTGTAACAGCTTGAAGAAAACGTCCATAATAATTTTCAGATCATGTATCAGGAGAACATAAATATTAGAAATTGTTTTTCGAACAAAAATTGCAATATCTCGTAAACGGTTGAAGATAGCGAGTTGGTGTCTAAAGGAAAATGACGTGAAAAAACCAAAGGCATATTATGAGCATAGTCATGACATTCTTCTTGAATAAGTAACGGGTAAAATCAAAGAATTGAGATCTGTCCATGAGTTTTCCGCATCTAAGATATGTTCATCAGATGTGCTAAGTTATTGTGCGTCTTTTCTCCTCAAACACACATGCTCGATCTGTAGCCGTTCTCGGGATATTTCAATTTTTCCATAAAAACCACCTTCTGCTGATTCTGTTTTCCTGTTCAAATTCACAAAAATGTGACAAATTGCAACATTTTTATCGGTATTGGAAACTATCTACTACTACATAGACACTTGAATTACAGCTAGAAGAAAACGTCCATAATAATTTTCAGATCATGTATCAGGAGAACATAAATATTAGAAATTGTTTTTTCGAACAAAAATCAACATATCTCGTAAACGGTTAAAGATAGCGAGTTGGTGTCTAAAGGAAACTGACGTGTAAAAACCAAGGGCAACTTATGAGCATGGTCGTAACATTCTACTTAAATAAGTAATGGGTGAAATCAGAGAATTGAGGTCTGTCTGTGAGTTTTCCACATCGACGATATGTTCATGAGATGCGGTAAGTTATTGTGCGTCTTTTCTCCTCAGACACCCATTCTCTATCTATAGCCATTCTCGAGATATTTTAATTTCTCCAAATAAAAACAGCTCCTGCTGATTCTGTTTTGCTGTTCAAATTCACACAAATGTGACAAATTGCAACATTTTTATCGGTATTGGAAACTATCTACTACTACATAGACACTTGAATTACAGCTTGAAGAAAACGTCCATAATAATTTTCAGATCATGTATCAGGAGAACATAAATATAAGAAATTGTTTTGCGAACAAAAGTCCAATATCTCGTAATTGGTTAAAGATAGCGAGTTGGTGTCTAAAGGAAAATGACGTGTAAAAACCAGGGGCATTTTATGAGCATAGTCGTGACATTCTACTTAAACAATTCGTTCAAACTTATATTATGTTTAATATAATATTGTTTTTCACCTTTTATAGATTACAAATGTTGAAGCACTTAGGACCACATATAGATATGTTCAGGATATCTATTTGGATTATAATCATATACAATCTATAGACATATTAGAATCAGATTTTTGGTTGGAAAACTTTCGTGTTTTTAGCTTAAAAGGAAATAAATTAACAAAGGTAATAATAGTCCTGCATATACTAAATATATAATATTTAATTATAAATAAAATGTTTTGTGTATTCCCACATTTTAGTTGCCTGTATATGCATTAGATAATGCTTTAGAGAAAAATCAATATGTTGGTAAATTATATTTGAGTCTTAATCCGTGGCGTTGTGATTGTTTATTTACATTAAGATTTCAAGAACTTCTTATGAAATACCATACAATCATTAAAGATTCAATTAATGTAACGTGCAAATATATTGAGGGTGATGATAATTTTGGAACTCAGGTATTGGCATTAACACGTGGTGATGTATGCAAATTATCCACCGAATATAAAATTCTACCATTAGACTTATTAAATGCTGTACTAGGATCTTTAATTGTTTTAGTTTTAGGCAAATTAGCATATGATTATTATCATTATAGACAATCCGGAAGACTACCATGGATTGTTACAAAATTACCATAAAACATAATATTTTTTAAATAAATTGTAAAAATATTATATTAATATTAAATGTATGTAGTATTTTATTTTAAAATTTAATTAAATATATTGGCACATTTAACAAATATTAAGTACAGAATGTATAAATTATTGAGACAGAATAATTAATTAAATAAATATTTAAACAATGTTTTTGAATATGTAATTTTAAATAATTGAAAAACTCACAAAAATTATAACAGGCGAAAATAGTTTCAATGATTTTTAGGAGTAATATTATATATTTAGTGCTCGACAACGAGTTGCTATCATAATTAAAAAACAATTATCCATAAACCGTCCGTTAAGATTAATGTAAACTAGAAAACCAATTTAGATGTAATATTTAATTATAAAAGATTATTGGTTTATAGCTATGACATATTTACGATTCGAGACTTCCAATTTTAAAGTTCATTTTAATTTTATTTTTTGCAAATATTAAGAGTAAATGTAAGAACACTATCTGATCTCTGCTTATCAATAATAGCGGTCTGGTCAACTGAATTATACACGAATCTCGCTGAACATTACTACATTTTCAACTATAAAATTGTTATATTTTCACGTTATGTTTAAAAGGTACATCGGTCGGCGAAATGTTCATTAAAACTTTAGTAACTTTTATTTATCAACTTCTGTTAATATGTGCGAGTTTTCTAATAAATAAAAATATTATTTGGGGTGCTATTTAGTAATAATATAACTGTTTTTTTCTTTTTAACTTTTAAAATAAATAGAATATAAATATACTCAATATTACTTTCTTTCCTTAATTTCTTTTTAGTTCTAATCTTTCATAATTAATAAGGCAAACAATCATACTTTCTATAATATGGATAAAAAGATACCATATAATAAAATTATTTTGCACAAATAATTGCAAATTATAGTAAAATCTCTAATGTTTGTCTATCCAATACATTCATTAATAACATCAATTACTAAAAATATTTTGTATTTCTATTTCTATTATCATTATGATGCAAAATTATTCACTTTTACTTTATGCTTGTTTAATAACACTCTGTTCGGTTTCAAATAATAAAACTAACATTTAAAAGCAATGTTTCTCATCAATTCACATTCAATTGATTAATAAAATTGATTTGATTTGTATGTAAAAAGAATATAAAAAATATAATAATTAAATCTCAATAAAATGAAGAAAATCAATGTGCTATATGATATGAATTGTAAAATCAATATTTAAAATTAAAAGTGTTGAATCACTTTCAGTGACAATCTATAATGATCTTACACAAATGTTAAATTACAGCCAAAATACATAATTAATGAATTTTATAAAATAATATGTCTAAGAAGAGTTCCATATGAATTATAGACATAAAGCACATTTCATTATAATATTAGAGTAAACAAAAAATCATTTATATTTTAGTTCAATTACTGTTTATAATTAAAATTATGGACTAATATAATAAAAATTAAATTTTTAAAACTATAATAATAAATATTTTGTACTTTAAATCATTCAGTTTAAAAACATTTCTATATTATTAAATAAAATAAAAACGCATATATAGTTTAAAGAAAAATAAAGGAACACATTATTATAGACTTAGACAAAACAATTATGTATGTACCATTCATTTACTATGACTACTGACTATATTTGATTAATTTATAATATCACTATTTAATAATGATTTTTATTATAGACAAATAATTAATATTATATATATGTTATTGATTATGATTAATAACAAACATTTTGTGAATAGCTTAATGAATGGTTCTGGAATGTAATTTTTTTTTAAATTTTATAAAATATTTATAACAATATAATTGAATGATCACGTTCTAGTCGCCGTTTGGCATTCATTGATATTGTACCCATTGTATCTGCTGGTGGTGGTAAACCATTATGTACTGTTGCAGTTTGTTTATAAAAAATACCAGATTGTCCATATTTATATGCATATACTACAGAATCACCGGTTCTAATTGATGTAATTTGACAAAATGCAAAATTATTATTTCATTATTTTTTGAAAAAAAAAATAATAAAAATAAATAAATACAAATACCTTAAAATCATATCTGTTATACCACTACATTTCATAAAATCATTTCGAATATATTCAACTGAATTCAACTCTAAGTTAGACCATGGACCACCTCTTTGTAATGTATCCCAATTTTGATCTAATGATATAAAACTATATCCACCATCACCTTTCTCACCATCAACATTTATATTCAATGTTTGATTTAAATTTGCTTCAATACGTGTAAGTCTTGAAATACAAGTATCAAACTGTAAATAATATTAATTTATAAATTAGACAATAATAATAATAATCAATTAATTAAAGATTATCATACCATAGACTGTACAAGCTCTTGTCTTCGACCAGAATTTTCTTCTAATAGTAAAAGCATAGTCATATTTTGTTGACCACATATAAACAATTCAACTTTTTGTAAACCATCGCCAACGGCACTATCACCCACATCAAAATCAACAATATCATCATATTTTATCGATGATCTTCTGCGAAATAATTTTGCACCATCAATGGGTGTTTGTAATTCAATAGCACCTGGTGTTGTATCCCAACTTGAAAACCCACTTGATCGTTCATCAGTTGTCATTGACAATATTGATAATTTTGTCATAAGTGGAGTTAATTGAATGCCACTTAATTTTTTCTTACGTGCTGGTAATTCAAATAAATTTACATTTTGATTTTCTTGTAAATCTATTTCATTTGTTGCTAACGACTTTAATGGCAAATTTAATGATTTACGAGTAAAAACTTCATTATTATTATTATTATTTAAATTACTATTATTATTATTATTATTATTATTATTACTATTAATATTATTATCATTATTATTACTATTATAACAATTATTATTAATATAATTTGCATGAACTGTACTGAGTTCGTCTTGATTAACTCCATCATCATCAATTATTATATCATTTGTATGTTCTTCATCTTTTGGAGATTCTTTCATATCACTATCAAATCCTTCGATCATAAAATTTTCATTCTCATTATTATCATCATTTGTATTACGATTTCTTTCTAGAAATTCTTGAAATAAATATTTCGAAATTGGAGCACCATCACTATTGAATACAGGATAAGTTGGATCGGTTATTGTACGATAAGTTCTTTTATCAATATCATCAAGTTCCGTATCATCGGCAAAATTCTCTTCAATATAATTATCGGTCATTAATTTTGCTAAACCAATGCCAAATGGACGTAACGATATACGACGTGATATTTTCTTTAAAGATGCATGTAAATCTGTTAAGGAATTACGTCGTGTCTCCAATTTAAATGGATTATTTACATAATTTGATAAAAATTTATTAAATTGTATATTTTTTGATTTATTTTGAACCATTTCTTTTTCATTATTATTACTAAATGATAGAGTTGTTGTATCTATGGAATGATATTTTCCATTATTTATCAATTTATTATCATCACTATCGTCTTTATTACCATCATTATTTGTGGCACATATTGATAAAATGTTACCATGTAAAATTTTATTTTCGGTCATCGGTGTTGAACAAACACTAGTACGTCCAATAAAATGTGGAAAACTATCGGATTCATCAAAATTTATTGAATTAAATCCACTTTCTGGAATATCTTTTGATGTAATATTTTTAAACTTTAATGGCAAATGATTTGGTCGAATTTTTAATATTTTATTATTTATTAAATTTTCATTCGCACTACTATTAACTGTACTGACAGCATTATTACTAGTATTCGTACAAATATTAGTTATTGTTGAAGTATGAGCACCACTAGTATTAACAGTACCATGTATTGTGGTTGGAATTTTTGAAGGACTTGGTAATGTTATAATTGAATCAATTTCAGATGTACCCTCTTCTGGTATATTAGTAAATATAATTGATTTATCACGTTTAATTTTTTTTTTAAATTGAAATGGTACAATTGTATTTGTATGTTGATTGGTTACATTTTGGGCACGTTGAGCATCAGCATTTAACTTTCGATATTCTTTTATTGGTATATAAACAATAATTAATTGTACACCAATTGGTATATGAAATTGAACTGAAATTGATTCAGCTGTTGATTTTATACGATAAGGATCTGTTAATACTAAATTTTTTGTTATTTCTGGTGAAAATTGTGTTGCAATAACTCTGTTCGTAAATTAAATTAGTTAATACAAATAGAAAAAAAAAGAAAGAAAATAAATAATTACTTATTATGGTAGAATATTGACCCACCCAATACACCTTTTGTTTGTTGACAACTTTGTAATGTTTGCATAGCATCCAAAAATATATTACTAGCACTCTGTAAAAAGCAAAAAAAAAGAGAAAAAAATTACAAATAATAATTTATTATTTAATTTATTTTAATTTCATTACCTTTGGCAATCTAGAAATTGGCATATTTTGAAATATATTCCCATTGTACTGTAAAATTGGTAGATATGTTTCAAAAATGTGATATAATTTTTCGGATAAATTTTTATACTGTCCAGTAGATGAAAATTGTTCATACATTGTTTGTATATTTCTATGGAAAAATGTTAAAAGCGATGTTAAAATATCGGCACGATGTATCAAAATTGATTTTGATATATTACGATCTGTACCAACAGCCTAAAAAATAATCAATAATATATTTAATTAATGTTATTTGAAGATGAAATGTTCGACTCGTACATATGACAATTATATACTAATTTGAATCAATTCTATTAATGAAGTGTGTAGTAGAACTTTATTATTTAAAAGATCAAATACAATTTAAATAATCATTGATATGATACAACTATATTTACTTAGTAATTATGATTTAAACAAAGTTAATACATATAATATATATAGCAAAGATGCATAGAGCAATATTACAATTAAACATTTTTTTTTTATCATTGGCGACTCATCAGGGTAAGCAAGGTAAGCAACGCTGACTAGAAAATCCACTTAGTTTGAAAGGAAGAATACATAATTACAATTTATTGCGATTAAAAAAACTAATAATTGTATAAATGTACGGTACATTCATTATACCGACCAAAAACTTAGGTATAACATATATTTTAAGATTTACGTTTCACTCATTGGTAATTGGTGCAATATCTGGTCAAATAAGACAATAGATTCCAAATGTTTCTGATACACGTTTGGTTATAGTTGCTCACAAATTTTCATTTAATTAATCAAGGATAATTCAATGAGCTAAAGTTGGGCTTTCGAATAATGTAATGAACGAGCAAAGAATATATAGCTGGTGTTACAGAATTAAATAAAAAAATTAAATAGTTTTAAATTTTTACTGTTGATTATTTTATGAGTTATTTGGTATATCCAATTGCATATCGAACATATTGCAAATAGCACGCTTTGATTCGCCACTGTTTACTGTTTCAACGAAATAACTTTGTTGAGTAAATAGAATGAATAAGTTAATTTTAAGCAATTTACAAAACTATCCAAACTTACTAATTCACGTCATACTTCAAGTTTAAATTATAAACACATATATTTCGAAACAATTGATAATTTAATAGTACGAAGTTATGAGTGGAGAATAGGCGATAAATGGTCACCCACTGTATTGCAATAATGCAAAACATTAGGATAACTAATATATTGTTTTATTATTATTTATTAACATATTTTGCGGTAACGATGCCTGCATTATTTTCCGATATGCACGTCTCCACTATAAATGATAATTTATTGTTTCCAATAAATAAAATCTAATTTTAATCGCAAAATTACATTAATTCTCCAATATACTGCAAAACATGTAGTTGGTCGGCTAAACATCTGAATAATACAGTAGAAGTTGTGTAAAAGAATAGTAAGCTAGTTTGTTAGTTAGATACATACACCAAGTACATATATTTTTGATCACGACCGCACACCATAATTAGCAGATTATGTACATGTATACCTACAGTTCCGTGGAGTGTTAAATATAAGTTGAGAAACCTCTTGCATACTCTCAATAATATAGGATATATAAGTAATAACGGATTTGCGATAACATTCTAATTTACATTACTAATGTTGTTTTTTTTTTTTTTCGTTTGTACACTTACTAAAATAAATCGACCAAATTCTTTTAAAACAAATTTTCCACTTTGAAGTGAAATTATCTTTGGTTTTAAGAATGTTTCTTGCAAAAAATGAGTTGTTCCCATAAGTTGACCTGTGTATAAATAGAAATTGTTTTTGTTGTTACAATTTTTAGACGTTAAATAATAATTATATAAAATTATTTAAATTAACAAACCACATAATGATAGTTTTTGTATATCTGAAACCCAACTGGGATGAAAATATAAAACTGCATTCACAGGATCATCGGCTTCATTTTGACAACATTCCGTATCGTAAACAAAAACAATCATCATTTCTCTGATACATGGAAAAAAAATCGATTTTAAATTATGGAATTTAAATGAACTGGAAACATGTCAGAAGTGAATTTAATTAATATTTTAAAAACTTTAATTTTTATTTGAATTTATTTACAATAAAATAATTTATTATTAATTAAATTATATTCAAAATGATTGCATGGTAGTTGGAAATGCAGCGTCTGCATCTGCAGATGATTTTAAAAAAATTTAGAAAAACATTTGTAAATATATTTCAAACAGCTCTTAAAATATAACTCATGATAATTAATTACTTAGCCATTATGAATGTTTTCCAAACAATAACTTTGAATCTAATAATTTCACTTCAAACAAATTTGAAAGAAAATAAAATGTATATTTTCCCAAATTTCTTAAAACTATCTCATATATAAATATTTTGGATAAATTGACAGCCCCCCTCGTGTCGACTGAAGAGCGTTCAAATTTAATTATTATTACGATACGTCAAATTTTTTTTTAATTCGACATGAATAGTCTTTTAATTTAATAAAAAAAATCAACCATTTTCATCTATTAAATGATAATAAATTAATACAAATTATAAATAACAATAATATTAATAATAACAAAATTTTAAATTATAAATATTATTGTGACGAAGATTTTTATGGGATGTTGTTACTCTAGGTAGGAGTTAAATGAAAAAAAAATAATTAGATTTTTAGGTTAGATTTCGAATTTACACCTAAACCACACGATGAAATGACAACCGAAAAAAGTAAACAAATAATTGTTGAACAAAAATATTTGAATTGTTAACATCTCTATAATTAAGAATAGTTTAATGTGAAATTACATTTTTTTAAAGCAAATTGTAATAATAATTTATAATTAAGGTATATTTTTCGTTATAGAAATAAGTTTCAAAACAGTTCAAACACCTGTACCACGTAATATAAATAAACCGAAATATAGTTTTCATAGCGCAAAACTTTTTATTAAATTTCTGTTATTGCATAGCACTTGTGTATAAATTGATAAGAATATATTTTTGATAGAAAATCTATTAGATAATATATAAGTATATGATATAAGTTCAACGTTTTGCACAAAAACCGAATATGAACAGCATCGGCGAAAATTGCAATGAATTAAAAAAACAATATGATACCTGTTTTAATTCTTGGTTTGCAGATAAATTTCTAAAGGGACAAACTAATCATGATACGGCTTGTGCACCACTATTTAAGGTGTATCAACAATGTGTTAAGGTATTTTTGTTTAGTTTCCATCCATTCAAACTTTATATAATCTGCGTCTACATTATCTATTTAATTTTAGGATGCAATGAAAGTTCAACATATAGAATTCAAAGATATTGACACAGATCATTTGGGTTCCGAAAAAGAATATAAAATACCACCAAAAAAGGAAACTAGTTGACAAAATATAATTTAAAAAAATTGATTAATTTAAGATTATAATTTATTATAGAAATTTGTATCGAAAACTATTCATAGTAATTGTGTTTTCTTTATGTTGTTACTCAAATAAAAAATTGATGGAAAATTTGATATTATTTTTTCCTATACATTTTTTATTATGTAACTTATTTTAATTAGAAAAAATGTACAAAGTAATAAAAAAATTTAAATTTTAAGTTTTATGTTGTATGTATTTTGAATGCTTAAAATGTTTAGTTAAATAAAATATCCTACTTAAAGTGTGGTACGTACATATTATACAAGTGCACTTTTAACATAAATTTGTTAAAATTTACATATTTTCCATAGATTTCAGATTGTTTTATAATTTTTAAAAATCAATACCTCTTATGTTAATCATATTCACTTGATCACAAGATAAGAAATATGTCCACAATGCATTCACAATTTTTGGGACAGATGATAAGTTATTTGAGTGTTGCTAAAGTATGCCTTACAGATTCGAAAATCAATGATAAATATCTGAATGTTATTCCATAAGGTTGAGTGCAACATTTTGTAAAGATGTTCATTGCTATTCTTTACTGCTCAATTTTATGATACGACATATAATTTTGAATTGATGCCATTTTATGATTAAACGATAGTCACATTGTCGATGTCTGTACTGGAATACAATATAAATAGAACCTTGTAATTATTCTGTATTCAGTGTGACTAAATTGATCACATTTAAAATCAAATAAAACTTAATACAATTATTATTTATTACATGGCGGTATTACGATATTTGTATTTCTAATCAATTTAGTTTATGTATTGCCACTAGGTAAATCGTTGTTGATTCTTTTAGATGTTAGTCGATCACTCTATTCCTCTCAAAATGTTTATAACAATAATCTAATATTATTTGCTTTTACTGTAAACCTACACAGAGCAGTAATGAATTGAAATTGTTAACGGATAAATAATAGTTCTACATTTATTTTTGTTTTAAATACATTTTATTACATTTTTAAAGTAGAAAATTATGATCAGTTTAATAAAATATAAAATTAATAAATTGATTTAACTTTGAAAATATAATAACTTTAAATGACTATGTGTATTTGTTTCGTTTTTTTTTTAACTTTCCATCCCAATTATTTAAAACAAAGTATATCTGCAATATTTTTATTCTTCTAAGAAAAATGCAATAAAACATTATTTGTTTACATAACTTAAAAAGTACTCCTCGAAAATTAGAATCTTATAAAGATTATAATTTTTCATTACACTGCTCACTTACTTAACCGAGAAAAAAACTTACTAATAGTAATTACATAATATTACAATGTAACAAACATTATTTTGCAATTGTAAAACTCGATAAAGATTCAAGTAATCCAATGTAAGATGCATGTTCATAAACTGTACTAAAATCGGCAATTTTTTCAGCAAATTCATTGCTAACACCCTTTTCTTCAAGAAGATTCATCAACAGATCATACAAATACTGGAAACAAAAAATTTAATTTAACAAAATACCATAAAAAAAAGCAACAAAATTTTACTCCATCTAAAACATCACCAGCTACAGCATAAGTTTTATCATTCCATTCACCTTGATAAATTGTAATTTCTTCGATTCCAAATACATCATCTAATTTAAACGAAAATCGAAATGGAGATTTTAATTATTTATAGGAAAAAATAAAATAAAAGTCTCATAAACAACCGTATATTATTTAATAAAAAATCAATTTTAACTTACTATATTCTCCCTCAGACGGTGGTCCTTGTAGATATGCACAAGTAAATGATAATGTTTTATCCTTTCTCACAATATCAACTTCAAAGTTTGGTTTACTTTTCATTTCAGCAAAATCAGTTTTTTCACTTGATTCCTCAATTTCAGGTTCATCTTCTGCATCTACTGTATGATTTATATTAAATGATACTACTATTCTGTAATTGAAAAAAAAAAAAAAAAATAAAAAATCAATTTTTTGTTAACGTGTAAAAAAATGGATAATATTTTCTTGCGGCGACATACTTTTCTTTGTCTGTTTGTTTCGTTAGTTCAACTTCAGAACCATCTAATTTAACTTTAAAACCATCTAATTCGGTTGGAATTGTTTTAACCTTTTGTGCTTTTTTCTCTGCCAGAATTTCTTCGGTCAAAAATTCCACCAATTCTCGTTCACCTTTTTTATCAAATGCAAATAAAAAATTCATAAAATTTAAAAATGAATTATAATCAATAATGACCATATAACAGATAATTAATAAAATAGATAGTGTTTAATTATCTAAACCGATCGAGGCAAAAAAAATAGTTAAAGTCGTGTTTATCAAGTCATTGAAAAACAACTCAACAACTGGTAGCTGAAATATTCAAGTGTATTACCGAATAATTATAATCGTTCCTATATTTTCCAATTGGTAAGTTTCAGTTATAGTTAAGAGTCTACATTTGATGTTACATGCATATTATAAATGGCAAATTGACATCATAGTGACGCTCTCCATATGATCTGTTTATATAAGTTCAAATAAGTTAAGATGATGCAATTATTTCAGATTTACTAAATGGTATTATTTGTTCTTAACCAATTTTAATCATTCTATTCTGTTATTACAATTTAGTTCATTTTATATTTTGTATTAGGACTTAAATTCCAACAAATTTTAAGTGCATAAATCCTTTGTGAAATGTAAAAGAAATTTTATTAATATGCATGCACAATATGAACTGTTATGTTTTACATAATATTTATACAAAAAGTTAACATTTTCTTCTTTTTTCTTAACAACATTATAATCAAAGTTGAGGATATGAGCAATTTTAAAATAAATTACAACCAATTTCATGTGATTGCAATGAATTACACAATTACGATAAGAATAATTATAAAAAGTAAGGTTATATTTAAAATAAAATTATTATAAAATAAAAATATTAATTAATACCTTTGGTGTGTACATATTGGATACCACATCCGCATTTACAACCTATACTCGGTTTATGAATGGATATTGTTGATGTGCCTGGAAATGTATCTGGACGTTTTGACATGTGCCAAATTGTTCTCGTAAATTCTCTTTTGCCAAATGAATTTTTAATGGGAACTACAATGTTTTTAAATGGTGAAAATCGGAAAGCTGCTTTTACAATTCCGTTCATCGTAATTTATTTATTTATTTTTCTAATAATTAGAGGTGCTTGGAAAAAATTATCACAATTATTGCCGGCCCCACAAATGCAAGAAATTTCTTTACTTTATAACAGTGGTGCCCAAACTTTTTCTGACATAATCGAAATAAGTGAAGTACTAGTTAAAATATTGGATATAAACATTAATTTTTTTAACATAGAAATCGAACGTAGGTATTATTTTCTTCTATTTTTATTTTGAATTAATGTCAAAACAATTTTAAAATATATTAAATATTTGGTTAAGGACTGTCTGAATTTACCTATAATGGGTAATTAGCTTCTAAATAAGTAGTAATAATCTAGAAAAATGTGGTTTTTATTGAAATACACTTATTTATCCTCATAATTTTTATAATAAAAACAGAAATCAAGCAATACCATAGCAGAAATCATAGTTTTCTTTTTTCTAAAACTACTGTAACTATCCTTGATGTTACAATTTATTAGTGTATCAATTATTATTTTGTTCATATTATAACGACAAGTTAATATTTTAAGTGTCTGTTTATGCATCTGTAATTTGTACATATTAAAATATGATGATAATTATATAAAAGATGAGATAAAATAAGTCTAGTGACAACCCCATCACTATTTTCTTGAACAGACAATTGAACTAAGCATATATTCTAGTCAATCATTGATCTTTAGCACATTTATTTATTTGCAAGATATCAACCGACTTGCAATCCTATATTGTAGCAGAAAGCGATAAATCAGTTATAAGAAAGTTCTATACGATCATTACGAAACAAAATTTCTCATCATACACTGTCCTTCTAAAGGAATTCTTTTTATAATACTGTAAATGCAATTGAAACCAATATATTCTAGTTTGTTAATCAAAAATATTATATATAACTAAAATATATTATTAAACAATTTTAAAATTTTATAAAATAAGGCGAACAACTAAAAGTTCACATTGAAGATTTATCTTACCATCCTCATTGTAAACATGGACCAACATTACTATTTAGTAAACTTGATTCATATTCGAATTCTAATAGTAGAATAGAATTTTTTGCCTGTTCTGCTTGTCGTGATCGAAAGGATTGTTCGTTTTATTTATTAAAAAGTGATTCAAAAAATTCAAATAACAGTTATTGTGATAAAATAACAGATTTATAT
>JANSTX010026989.1:0-24778 GCA_027564355.1 Penthetria funebris | reverse complement strand
TGGATATACATCCTTATCAATCGCGATATATACGATTAGTTTACCCCTATGGACTTATATCTGTTGGTTCGATATATGTAATTATTAAGGTGAAAAAATATTATATTGCAGATTATTCTAAATACTTAAGTAGCTATGCGAAAATAAATTGAAGATTAGTTACTCGTATAATCTTTAAATAATTAAAGTATTTCATTTTAACAAAATAATTTATTAAGTCGATTTAATTAAATCATCATTTACGTTTCTGAGACAAATAAAGGGTAAAATAAGTAGCGTTAATTTCATATTATATTTTGAAATTATGTTGATGAATAGACTAAAGTTATTAATTATGGAATGGATTGTCATTAAATTAAAGCGACAGTGGTTTAACATTTACAAATATAAAAAAAACTCTTGTAAATAAGGGATGATTAGTATCTATTCGTTATTATATTGCCATGAAGCAACGAAAAAGAAGTAATGGTGGTTCATAATTTTACAGCTTCAAAGTTTCTTACACACATTGGAATTATATATTGTAAAAACAATTGCAGTAGTGATCAGAACTAGATGTGACACATTTATCTCAGTCAATGTCAACGTTAATGTCCGCGTCCTCTGGTCACCATCTAACTAAACGTCATAACCGCAAAGTTTTAATTAATTATGGTTCTTCGTCTCTTATATTAGAATGGCGGTTTCGATTAGGCGCACATAATATAAACAAAACATTCTGCAGTCAATTTCTATAATTTTTAAAGTATTTATGTGATCTCTATTGGATCTATCAACCAAAATGTCATCGACATAAACTATTTTACATAAACAATTGTTACAAAATCACACATTCTGAAATATCTTCATATAAAATTGGTTTTTGAATCAACTGAACTCTAAATAGTATGAACAGGATGCAATTTAAAAAAGTTTAAAAATTTTTCTTATGAAACTAAAATGATAGATACGTTCAAATTAATATCTACAATATGATGACACATCACTCATAGACTTAAGTCCTTTCTCCGTTATCTAGCCATCGAATACCGCTGTGAGTTTTTTATTACGTAAATATTTGTGATAAACACTAACGTTTATTCATTGTCTTAAAAATTTAATTACATTAAATGAGGTTCTTAGTATATGGGGTAATTTGTTAAAAATTTTGTTTAATGCTTGTGAAATCAAGGCAATTCCCTTGTATTATTATAATTGTTGGTAGTTTTAAATAATCTATTATTAATTATTATATCCTGATATTATCAGAAATATAAAAGTTCCGTATATAATATTGAAAAAAAATGAAATGACAGAGTAGAAGCATATTATTTTTTAATATTTGTGATAATAATTCAAACAAAAAATAAAATCATATTTTATCTACCGAACAACAGAATTTTGTTACAAAAGAAAATTTGATTGAAATACGATAACAATTTTAAACTTAGTAAAAATTTGATTTATTAAAATTATCATGATTTGAAACCTAGCATAATCCATTTTAAATGAGCATCCACTATATTAAAGACGTTTATAGATATTTATTTACATATAAGAAGAAACACATAGTGCCATTTTTTTATCCCACAAGTAATCAAATTAATATTTTTAATAAATTGTAATAATTTATTAAAAATATTAATTTGACTAATGCAAATCAAGTTCTCACATTGACATTTTTCATCATTGTAATTGGTTCGCTTGGCGATCGTTTATATAACTTTAAATAAACTTAATATTATACTTACCGCAACGTGTAAAAGTTTTCTAATCGCCTTATTGCTTCCCGTTCCACAATATGCCATTGCCAATGTATACATGCCAGAACGACGTAAAACAGGATCCTTATCTGTTGATAGACTTGTAACTAAAGGATCTGCTTCTTCTAAACGTGCATACATTGTCAATGCAATTCCAACTGCTAAACCACGTAAAATTTTCTCATGTTGTGTTTCTTGAGCATACTGTAAAAAAAAAAAAAAAGAGGAAACTTTAAATTAATAGATATTATGTAATTTAAATCAGTAAAAAAAAAGATTTCTAGAGTATTTTCTAACAAAAACGCAATACGCTATTATTAGACGATAAAACTGCGACAGTTGCAGATATATTATTCACGATTTTTTTTAATTTGACAAAACATTTGCGTTACTTGAGATCAATCATTTGAATAATTGATATTAAAATGATATGCAAGAATTTTAAAATGTAGATCAGATGAAAACTTTAACGCAGACGAATGGTTAATATGTGTATACATTTAGAGTATAGGTGGTATTTGAAGTAGTTGACGACTAACATCTCAACCTATCTATTCGCAGGACCACTGGAAACACGATCAAAGTATATGTCAGTTTTATGACCGTGTGATCGTTTTGTAGGAATTAGTTTCTAATTTGTTGAATTGGTAAATAATCATCTCAAAAACAAACTAGGTAGTTATAAATTTAGACATCTTTTTTTTCAACTACATATTTCACTGTACATTAGAAATCAATACAGTTTCTCAATTGACATGTAGTTTTGTATATGTTGCGTCATTTTTTTAATTGATTTTTAAAGTACAATATAATACTCTAAATCTACTGAAATACTATAGTAATTTGTTCTGTGAATTACTTAAGTCACATATAACTAAAATAACTAATTCCGTTTACAAATTAGAATTATTTAGAATTATTTAGAATTTTTCTCTTCAAAAACATTGATTGGGATTATGAATGTGTTTTGTGTATCGATGACTGCAATGCTAAAGAAGACTCAATTGTATTTTATGCAAAATTTGTGAATAATACTAAATTTGAACTAGTGGATCGACCTTTAACAAATCCGTGTTGATAGGCGGATAATACGTGATTTAATCTCTACATATAAATAGTTAAAGGTATTGATGGATTGGAGCAAACATCAAATCTATTTAAGATTCTAATTTGTTTTTTTTTTTTCGTAGTTCTACTATTGAGACTAATGCAGCTTTTTTATTTTACCAACATTTATATCAATAAAAAAAAAAACAGTTTGTATATGATTTGATTTAAAATGTGCAATTGAACGGTCTTAAAGTATCATCGAGTATAATCAATTTTAATAATATACTACTCATTCGTTTATATAAATTCATTTTATTACTCAATAAAAGTTAAATTGCTTTTACAAATTTTTATTTCAATTTGTGTAAGGCCATTCGTGGAATGTTTTGCAAAATTAACATATTAAATCGCTACATATGTGCCTTGATATCAGATTCAAATTCTTATATATTCAGACCGCATTTTGTAAGTATCGAATGTACATAATCTAACGTATTGTACAGTAACGTGCAAAAAACGCTCTGATCGATTGACATTATCATTCGTAGTATCAGTTTTTGTACTATTATTTTTATACTCTGTACTTTAAATAACTAGACTTTAAGAAAACTTTAATTTATGTTTATTACAATTGTTTAAAAAATTTAAATTTAGTTTCATTATGTATTATTATGATATCCAGATGATCACAGAATTACATAAATGTTACGAACTATACAGAAAATATCATTATCAGCGCATCATCGTCACAATCATACCAGGTATTGCCATATTTTGTATTCATCATTCCTGTAAAACCACGTGAATGTCGATATGGGTTGAGCACTTATATGCTATTTAGTGGTCACTATACATTCGTTAATGAAAACTAATATTCTAAGATGTGAATCTTAGAATATTAGTTTTCATTAAATAAACAGATTATTCAAATTGGTAAAATTACATCGTTGAGGTTTACATTCGAAGATGCCTTGGAACACACATCTGTCTAGATGACATTGATATATACAGGTTATATAAATATTTAATATACAGAAATTAAAAATCATGTGAATTTACAGAAATCGGAAACAGTGATATTTTGAAAAATTAATGCAATGCTAATTTAATTACCAATTTGAAAAATACACGCTTAATTTATACAGTTTGACTTATATCGTAAAAACAATGACGAAATTACAGAAATTTGCAGAAAAATTAAAAAAGGATTAATAGACAACGAAACTGTAAATATTGTATTCGCGACTTTAAATGAACATTTAAATCCTTTGTCATTTATTGTTAACTTAGGACCAAAATCAGTCATGAAATGCTATGAGTTTAAAATATACTCGTAAATAAAAAAAAAAAACTATTTTATTATTTATTTTATTAATCCACTAATTGCATAAAATTAATTAAAACAAATAATATATAAAATAATGACATGGTTTTAACGGCATATGAGATGCATAAATTATTAGTTTTGGAAATATGTAATACAAAAATCCTGATTAAATCTCATTGTGAAAAATGTACAGTGTAAATTTTGTCTTCGATGGGGTATTTCATTTGCCCGATATTCATCATGACAACATTCTACACTAACACGGCGAGGTGTATAAAGTTATTTCAAAAGAAACTGCTGGGTACTAAAAAAGATTCATGTAAACAAAATATGCGTGATGTAGGTATTCGGATTGTTAATTGGGGTGCGATAATCGACACAAATTTCATGTAATCTCAAATTGTGATATTTTTTAATTAAATTGTGTATCCAATTACTATATTATATGACTAAATGCCACAAATCCAAGTCTTCGTCAATATGTGCCTTAGACATCAAATTAAATATAAAATAAAGGGTTTATGGAAATTGCCGGATTTTTATCAGAAATTATGCGACGGAGAATGGTCTTTAAAGAGGCTGAGGTAAGTGTCACCATGCTGCCGTGTGAAGATTCAGATGATATTTTCAATATAAATCAAATATATATTTTCTGTGAGAATAAAAATGCATGTCGAGGATTGGCAACCTCTGAAATAAGATAGCAATAAAGGAAAAGCTTGATACATATAATTTGAAATGTTATTCATTAAATTCAACAGAAAAATATTGTTTTACTGAAATTAAAAGACACAATTTTGAAAATAACAACTCTAAATACAAAAAAAAAGCTGATCTGTGGTTTCCGAAACCCATCATTCACGTATGGTGTATGTCAACTGGTTGAAAAAATATCTCACCAACCAAATAGGTAGTTCCGGATTTGAGTATCACTCTACTGAAATATTTAAATGTATAACCGAATAATTATAATTGATCCTATATTTTCCCAGTTGGTAAATTTCAATTGTATTTATTTGAGTTCATATTTGATGACCATTAGAAACCACAAAGTAATATTGTAATACCGCCCTATGCCACTCATGTATATATTGTGCAGGTTAAGATGGTGTAGTTTCTGTTTTACACAAACTACTTAGCTACAATATATGTTCGTAAGAGTAAGATGAATTAAATTAAAATTTAATACTTAATAATGATATCAATGGTTATGTTGGTCATTTGCAGTGAAATTCAAAATTGCGACCATATCTCCACTATAATGAGAACTATTAGTTCGAAATCAGAAAATAATATCGAACACTGTTTATTATACTCGCATAATTGAATATCCTATCTTAACATTTACGTCACATTATGTCACATAGGGCTGCATTTCAAACTAAATTTGCCGTTTCCTGTACACATATATAACATCAAATGTCAAAGGAGAAATTGCACTTCTCGTTTCAAATATACAGATGCCACAATATATTGCAAACGATCATACGTTATAAAATTGACAAATACTGTGATTCAAATTCAAATTCAAAAATCCTTTATTGTATAAGATTGTTTTCAATATATCATAAATTGCGAATAATAGCGTTTTCTCCTGAACTGAAAATTAATTCATCACCACTCTATTCTGACACTTGGGATTTTTATCTATTAATAGTTAATAGCCTAAATCGACTATTGCGATATAGTAGAAATCAATAGAGTCTGGAAGATTTATGGATGTTATGTTTTCGTAAATGTGTTCGTATATTTGTTGAATAGTAATATCCTAGATTAGAGTCAGCCAGTTGATGATAAAACAGTTAGTAAACCTTTATTATTAAATAATCCACTGACCTGAGCAATGTGGTAAATATTCATATCGGATGTTCTATTCTATGATTATTAGATTCACCAAATCTGAAAGGACTTCTTCCACGCAGCGTTTAATGACATGGGGTTATCAGAATTTCTGATATTTGTATGCATTTCAAGGGTTATCATTACAAATATACTATTTAATTTCACGATAACATGGCTCTAGTTATAAATCAAAGGACTTTACTAGAATATATTGTATGAATTCTGATTCATTTCATTTGATGAGAAGATATAGTTGACCGTGCGGAGAAGACAAATGATACTAAAGGTAGATATCATTGCTTTTAGCATTGTGTTTTTTTTTTATTGAATTTGATAGTTTTCATTAAAATGGGTCCCATGCGATGTGTGTTATTTCGTTTGGATTTGAGGGTGTTGTTGAATTTTATAACAAAATATTTTAAAATATTGGTATTATTAACACTATTTCCATTTAGGTTGACATCTATGTTTCTTGTTCTCGTAGGTATAAGTGTTTTCATGCAGCTACATTAAAGTATAATACTGTTAAGTTATGAATTCATAACTTTTGTTAACCTCTATATATTCTTATATATAATGCCAGTAGTAGAATACCGTCGTCATATTAAATTTTAACGATAGGATGTAAATTGATTAAATTTGAAATTCGAACTTTTTATTGTTAGTGGTCCTTATTAAGTAATCCAGCCAGTTCAGTTATTGTGAAGAATGCCAAAACTGAACTGACTAAGACATATACTGTGATCGTAAGGTCAAATATAAGTTGAGCAATTTCAGGATATTAGTCGGTCACTCCATTTACCACCATAATAATAATTGAATATACTTAAATTTACCAGTTTTATAAAATCTATAATGAAAACAATATGTGCACGTTCTATTTTAATACGGAAATATAATTTATTCCAATTGCTTTTTTTTCAACTAACTATGAGTTTATACCACGATCGATGAATATAGAACAAAAAAATTTTATATAATAATGTAGTATAGATAATGAGATTTCGAACACTTCAGTGTCAAAAGCAACGTTATTTGTTTAGAAACTTTCCTAAATAGATATATTAAGTTTCGTCACCAATAAACGCCAGTACATATAACATACATACGAGTATATAAATTATCTAATTATTTATGTCTCGTATAATTGCACATGAAATGCAAAAGCAATTTATAGAATATAACGAGACACGATAGAAGAGTATAATTCGCATAATACATAGAATAGTTTAATATATATATATATATCATCTCGACCTTTACTCCAGCCGGGTTCATAGGGCGTATATAACAATTATAAATGTAAATATATATATATATATATATATATATATAGTGTATTTGAAAATTTAGTGTAGTGCACCATAAGTGCATAGAGATGGTATTAAAATTGTCGTAATTTAAATATGTATCATAAATTCAAGGAAAAGTGAAAATTATACAGCCAATATGAGATTGCATATCAAAATTATATCAAGTAAGTAATTTAAATCTGTAATTTAAATAAGACCTTTTAAATCTAAAACTATAAACGTTATTATATAAAGCATTGAATAAATTCAAGTATAGTTTGTGCCATTGATTACAAGTTTACCGTTTTTCTAAACAGAATTATGTATTAATTGTCAGAAACAACTTCATTGAATCGATATTGATCACTAAAATCTAAATTTTAACAAATCTAATTAAACAGTATAGAGTAGACTGAGATACTTGCTAACCAGATCGCAGTACGCATGTTAGGATCCAGATAGTAGAGATCTCTCCAGCAATCTACGTATATTATGTTATTCTGTAGGCGTTCAAGGATTTTAAAATCAAGAGAAGTTAGACCTGTCGGTTCTAATGTTCTTTGCTGGCTCGTGTCCCGCTCTGCGTGCTTAAGGGATCATGATGAACCACAATTGCTTCCAGGCTATATGTACTTGATTAAGTCGAATACAGCTAAGGAAAAATTGAAACCATGAAACTGAAACCTTCTTAGATTCCTGAAGCATTGCTGAAAAAATATCGTCCATTGTCGCGAAAGCCCTGTCGATACTGTCTGACCTAACAAAAACTCGTCTAATCACCAATTAGAAAGAACTACTTTCTTTGTATGTTTGATCTAGATACAGATTGCACTATTAATGTGATTGTGTGCACAGACCATTATCCGTCATTAATAAGCAGGGAATGGAGTAACTCTTAGTTTTTTCGATCGATCTACAGAATCATTCAAAGCTTCGTATTTGGCACTTTTAATCGCTTTCGAATATTCCCTTAGGAAGTCTTTATAAAGCTCCCAAAAATTGTGACTGCCACAAATATTGAAACACAAAATTTAATTCAGATTCATTATGAAATACAGCAATTTTATATTTATGGGTCCCTTCTAAAATAAATTTGCTTCAAAAGCGAATTGTTGATGAAGCTTTTTGGTACACAAAGTTAAAATGCATTGACTTTTGAAATTGTGCATAAATGAAAAATACAATTTTGGTAGACCAAATTTAATATATATATATATATATATATATATATATATTTCACACAATATTGTTTTGAAATACTGATCATCACTACTTTACGGTAATGATGCTTTATCACTACTTCGGTACTCGAAAATCTCTGCTTTTGTTTACATCATATGTTATGTACGTTGTATAAAAAAGACGTCGTATAAGAAAGACGATATAGTAAAAATGTTTTTTATGCTAGTACGTATTTGGGTGACTATGCTAATGTTTATGTTAGGTATCGAAAATTGCTAGGAACATAGCTTAACACTTTGGTTAAAATTATTCCTAATTTGATTTCAATTATCTTCCAAATTATAGATCAATTGAGTATACACAGTTAAGGGACCGGGATTATTATAAACGGTTATTTATATGTACAATGTTCTTTGGATATTTAATACAATGATTTATGGATCCATCTTACTGATCTGCTTTACACAATAAATTCGTCAAATACTGATATATCTATATAAACCTCTTGAACGTCAAAAGCTTCAGTTATTACTCGAAAAACTCTGCGTATAAGAATTCGATTTTTTTTTGTAAATTGATGCTAGGAGATTGATTTTAATGATATTATAATCTGCACCTTTACGTCCCGAGGGAGCATAGGGCAGCATTACGATATTAATTTACCAACTGGTAAATATAGGATTAATCATAATTATCTAGTTATAAATTTTTTGGTGCAAAAATAGTTTGGTGTTGAGTTGTTTTTTCAACATGCCGATAAACACGACATAAACACCATCTTTTAAAACTCGAGCATACGTCAATACATGACATATACCGCGATCGCGTTAACGGTGACGCCACGTGGAGGTAAATATTGGTTGAGTAACCTCGATGGTTTAATTTCTCAAAGTGAAATTCCATCTGTTTATGGTTTGTTAAGTGTATGTTCATTATACTTGTTGTCATAGTTACATCCCAACATGGTTATTATTGCATCCAACATATTTATTATTGTCTGACCAGTGGAGATTTTCCATTCTGAATCCTGAGTCGGTAAGAAGTTGCCAACTTTCGATGAATTCTATAATCTTGTTGAAAATATATTACTGAAACATTTTTTAAAAAGTCGATAGTATAGAGATAAGCCTATAGTTAGTAATCAATGTAAGATTTTTCTCCGCTAACAAATGGGACAATTGTTGTAACATATACCAAGATCGCGGAATATACGAATATATTTTGGAAAAGCCTTTTTTATTTGATTAACCATACGGGGTCTTGAATTTTATTGTTCGATCTCACACATGGACAATATTTCATATTTTTTCCATTCTATTCATTTGTTTCTTATTCGCCTTATCCTAGAATTTATGAAAATACAACATATTGCAGTTCAGATGACATTGTTCACAGCATGTTCGTGAATTATACAGGAACATAATTCTAATATTTAAAATCGTAAAAAAAAAGCTTGGTGAATCAATTAATTTTTGTACTATATTTTTTTAATTAAAAACAACCGAAGTGTTTTTCAATTGAAAACACCACAGGCAGCATTAAAAGGAATATGCTGCATTGCAAACTAATTGCAAAATGCCACAAACAAATTGATTTCAAAATGCAAAATTGCAATTAAATCATTGGTATCATATTTTATTGCACAACGTGACTTTCAAACGTCAATTGTCTATAATCACAGAAAAAAAAAACAATAATATTATACATAATGTAAGAAGTTAATGTATTTGCATTTATAAATTATAGTAAAAAGGTTCACTCTACAGTATTTATTAGAATGATATTATTTTATCCACAGCATATTCATTTGGTAAAAAAATTTGTCAACCCAAATTAAATCACAATGTGATAAATTTACTTAAGTAAATTTTGTCTGCAATAGGATTCGAATTCAGGTCAACCGTCATACTGGTCTAGCGCTTTACCACTATGCAATCACAACCCTACATTAGACGCTTAGTCAAGTAAAATATCAAATGAGGATGTATAGAAATAACACTGCGTTATTGATGTTATTGATGTCACAATATATGCGTTTACCTGGAATCCGCACAGGAAAGTAAAATTCATGGGCAAAAAAAAAAAATGTTCAGAGAACCGTCATTAAATTGCTTGGTTTCAGTGGTAAGATTTTAAATTATCAATAGCGATTGTTCGGAACATTGTCCTATATATACTCCTCCTATGCGAAGTGAAAGTTAAGATGACGATGACGAATTTATGTTTATTATTATTACTATACGTCTTTTTCGTTATTTAATATGTCATTATTCTCCTTACTAGATGAAATGATTTTAAATCTTACTGCACACAACGTTTAACCTGCCTACGAGGCATATCTTTTTACATAATAAAACCCAATAATTTTACTGGAAAATACAAAATATTGTAGTAAAATATATATAACTATAAGGGTATATGTTTTATATAAAATATTACCATATTTGGATGAAATTTATATCAAACGAGTAGAGATGTTTATGTTACCAAATGTGGGCTACAAATTATGCAAATATGAAAGGTGTTGAATATGTGATGGATCCATCGATTATATACCTTCTTCTTCATACATACCAAATTTATTTTACTTAACTTTAGAGAACATTACTTTTAAAGATGAAATTTCATTTTGTTACATTTACGACTGTATAAACTGAACGTGAAGTCTCATCTTTATTTTATTGCCCTTAATTAATTTCTCATATTTCATAAATATTCGTGTATGGATAATTAAATATAATTTCATATTTATTTAAGCAACTTGTTGAGTTAATTATATTAAAACAACTTCTTCAATTCGAATTTAATTTTAAAGATAATCTAAATTTTGATTTGATGTTTGTACACACTTTCAATGGAATTTAAATTACTAGATTAATTAGAGATTATTAAAATTGTTAAAAATGTTGACATGTTGACAGATTTTTGCTATTTGAATCTGCCGATTGGTAATAAGTTCGTTTAATTTACTAATGTTTCATTCTAAAGAATATTCGTAGTGAAAAAAAAATTTGGAAACACAGATCTTATAAAATGATCGTAGCTAATTACATGCATATATTTTTTTCTACCTGATCAATAATTCAATTCCCAAGAATAGTTTATTATCGTAACCCAGACCATCTTACGTACCATATAATAATTGATAAGTTGTAAAGTGATAAAAATTTTTAACATACGAGCACAAGAATTTAACAAATTGGTTCTGTTAATACGCAAATTTGCTGATAAATAAATCCCACGTTCTTATAATAAACAAAACTCAGATTACAACTGGTGCTGATAAAGTCTTTCATTACCCACATTGCAAAAGCTGATTACAAATTTCATCATCCCGGAAATGTAGGAGTATATACGAAATTCTGTGCAATTTGCTACAGTACTAGCTAGGTTATGAACTCATGCAAATATGCCGGCGTTTAGTATTGTGTGAATTCAAAATTTACACTGTAATAAATTCTATTCAAAAGAACTGTTATACTCAATACTCGTATTATCCATGTTTACAAATAATTCTAAACTGGACGATTTGAAAACGATGGCGCTCGCTTACTAGAGTACATATTCGATTAGGAATCATAAATAGAATCCACACAGCTATTATATTCTACTTTTAATGAAAGTCTAGAAATAAAAAAAAAACAGAAACTTCAAGATCACATCATATACGTAAATTAACAATATCTCTCGGTGCAGAACATTATGAATGAATTTTAATTTTTATTACACAAATCGGAAGTAGAAGCGCATAAATATGTTTACTGAAACACGAGTGACTTCACTTGTTATATCTAAGGTTGTTGATCGAGTTTATCTGACCTCTTTGGTATTCATTTTGGTATTAAAAATAGGATTTCATACGTTTTGAAAGGTCTTTTATTTGATCGCAGGGTCAATACATTACGTGAAGAAATGGTCATTATTATAAAACAAATATACGACATAAAATAGTGTACCATTGGCAAATGCAATTCTTTCATCGCCTTTCTTTCTCCGCCTTTTTGCCATCGAAATTATTCAGTCCGTGAATGTCGAATTTGTGAGTGTCAGATTAAAGTGCCACCTGCGCTAACTTCATTAGTTTTACTATAGTTTTTAACATGAAAGGTGCCAAATCGTATCCGTTTTCATAAGGCTGAAAGTAGTAGAATTTTTTTGTTAGAAGACAGCACCAACCCCTGTTTCCATCGTGGAACCGTCGGTGAAAATAATGGCATCGAAACCATCCAAGGGGTTTCCGTTCTTCCACTCGGTTCGTGTAGGATATCTGACCGCAAAACTTCTGTTAGGCAACAACTTTGATGCCGAGCAGTCAGTACCATACGCCGTAATTTCATGAGGTAGAGCATGTTACGGGTTTCATACGGTCTCACTTGAAAAACGTATAACGGCCTGAGTCTTACGGCACTACGTGAGGCCGTCAATTTGGTGTAGGTGTGTAGGCACATAATTTAAATTTCATAATTTAATTGTGTTCATTTATTGATTTATTCCGTAATTTTTAGCGTTTTTTTTTCATAATTTTCAACCTTAACGTTAACTTTCATCTTCTTCAACATGATTTATTATTTAGCACATTATACTTGGGGTTTTTGTCACCTCTTTAACTTTATTTTATTTCATTTTTTTGGTTGTTTGGGAGAAATTCTGCATTTTACAGTCTAACTTTTCTAAGCTGTTCCATTTATATTTTAAATGGCATGATGCGGTGACAGAATTAAATAATAGTGTAAAGCTTTTTATTTTATATTCTCTTATAAATAAATAAATGAATAAAATTCTCTAACATTAAGTTTTGTTACAAAGTACGGTGTAATTTCAATTATATAAGATAATATAAAGTGATAGCTTATGCAAGTATCGAAACTTGCAACATGAGATAAATTGATAATAAAAAATGTTTATAAAATCAATTTAATTAGTGTAGACTATAGTTGGTGACGGATGACGAATGGAGTGATCGACAAACATCAATGTAACTTCAGACATTACAACATCCACCGGGTGTCACTGGTAAATCGATCAGGATATATGTCATTAATGGCGTGTGATCGATGCTAAAAGGGGGTGTTAATGTCGTGATTGTCGACTAGTTGATGTGGAACATCTCAATAACAAACTAAGTAGCCAGGAATTTTTGCACCAATCTACTAAAATATTGAAATGTATAAACGGGCAGTTATAATAGATACTATTCCAGTTGGTAAATTTCAATTATAGTTATTTGAGTTCACATTTGACATGCACCACGGTAACGGGACCGTAACATAGTGGCCGTTTTATGCACCCATATGTAGTGTGCAGATTAATATGATGATATATTAGTTGATGTTATTTGGCAACTTCATTCAAAACCTTAAAAATCAGTAAACTATACACAAGAAGAAATGATTGATAAAATCCAAATAATATGAAATTAAACGATCGCAGATTGAAAGTGAATGATATAGCTGATATGTAAAACATGATCGTGTACATAATATCTGACTCGAATACTTGCACCCGAAGCAGCAAGATGGATTCCAGTTTTGATCACAATCGATCAAAAACACGAATTTTAGCTTTGGAGGAACCAATCTATGCGGCCCATATGGAGTAATGGATCATCATTTCCATAATGGATGTTCTTTTAACGCAATTAATCAGCTCGTGTTAGAAATCAATATCAAATATATGCAGAAAAAGTTTAAACTTTGTGAAGCATATCGATATTTGAAAAATTTGATGTTTAATAAAATTGATTTCCATCAAGTACAGAAAAAATCTGACATGTTAAATTTACAAAAATACGAGTCCTCGTACATTTAACTTTAAGAAACTTTTTTATAATAAAAAATCCATCCCAATTTTATTTTCTATAATAGAAAATTGATTAATAGAATTTATATGTGATTTTAGTTTAAAAACAACAAAAAGAAATTTATCACAAACGAATAATAACACATAATTTACTTCTATGGACGTAGAGACAAAGAGAAATTATGAATTTGAAATTAGAATTAACAAAATTGTTGATTTTGCATATCCTGTCCATTCAATAAACTATTCAGGTTCGCTGGATAATATTGATTCTGAGTGGACGGAATTTGGCCTAATATTAAGAACATTGATGACATGCTAACAGATTATAGTCAATTTATTAACTTAATACTACACAGTATCAATTAAATGATTAGTTGACATTTTCTATTGACAGATGCATAACGCTATCTTCGAGGCTACACAACAAACTAGGTAGCTGGGAATTTATACACTCTATTTAAACTTCGATGTATAAATTATAAAGGTTCCATCACTCGAAGTGTTACCAAATTAATGAAGTTGCCGAGCAGCTTATTATAGTGTTCTCAAAGTTTGACAAACTTTAGTTGATAATAACCTTTTATTTTACGCCAATAATTCAAATAATATACCGTGATTGGTTTCAATTTGGCAGAAAAATCTTAACCTGCTATTGTTCGTGAGCTACATCATTTACAAATAGTTTGTGTGTCGAACCATTAAACGTTACAATTATACTGGCAGTAAAATCCGATAAATTATCAGAAATGATGCGAAAGGTAAGGGCACAAATTAAAAGAAATCCATGTGAAAGTGCAGAAAAATGGGCTAAACAACTAAACGTGTCCGACTCGAATCAAATGTACGTCAAGTCAATGTTAAGTAACACGTTAACAAACAAAACGATCGTGTGTGGTTGAAGGGCTAGTCCAGATCGCCATATTTAACAGTTTAATGATTTTCATGAAATTTAATGTATTTTTAACAACATTAAAAATTTTAAATAGAATAATTCACAATTCACAAAAATACAGCATTTTTAATTGGTAACACTTTGAGTAACGGATTCTGTATTGTCAAAATAAATATACTTACTTGTACACTACATTGGTAGAGCCTAATTTGATTGTTTCTGAATGTAGATATTATAAACTCGATCTGCTAATTAATCAATTGGATTATGAATAGCATATAATTGAATGAATTAACAGATGAGAAAATATTTCGAAAGTCCATAAGAAAAACGAAGAAAGAACAATATCCTCTGATGATGTCCTTTTGATCTCTGGAATACCTAGTATTATGGATCGCAATAATGTAATTGGTGTACTGTTCGTCTCTGCAAAGCGTAAATTATAAACACGCATTAATGTTACTAAGCGTCGTGGTGGGGCAAAAATTCACTTAATATAAGTTGGTGATAACTACATGATTTGCAGATACAATCAATGATCAACTGGTAAACACGACGAGATAAGTGTGCATTTTTCGAAAACAAAACGCTACAAATTCAAACAACATAAGATAAATTTACCATCTGGTAAGCAAATTAACCGAAAAATGCTTCAAAACAGAATATTAAATTTAATCTATCTATCTAATCGGATCTCAAAGAAGGTTCAGCTACTAGAAAGATGACTGTACTTTAAGGACACACAATTTTGGGCTTTGTAACGCAGATAGATAATAGACATAAACTCGACATTCTTGGGCTGCGAGATTCAATGAAAGGAAAGTAGAAAAGTCTTGTACGAGTGGAATCCCTTTTGCTTTCGAGAAAGCCGAGTTACATAGATCATACTAGTAGTTGCTAAGCGGTAAAGCAGAGTCTTGTCAACTGTAAACCAATATATGACCGATAAATTACAGAAAGATATAAAAGTAGAGTAAAATATGTAATAATTTTTCAAATTTATAAAACTAAAAATTTTACAAATGCATTTTATAGTCAATTATCATAGTCTTGAAGGTTTTAAAAAATCAGATATTGTTAATTGGAGACGATTCTGTATTGGGTACTAATAAGAAATTGGACGGTTTACAACGTACTGACTTTATTATAAAATTGTCTTTGTGAATAAAAATCTACGCGATATTAAATGTCGAACACATTGTTATATACTATACCATTCTCTTATTTCATAATTGAATAGTGTCGTTCGACTCATAATTCTTATATAAAGTAAAATATATAACTCATTTGGAATCATCCAATTTAGTCGCGAGAACTGATAAATAATTAAATGAATGAGTACAATGCATCATTATTAGAACCTTATGTGAATGGAGATCAATTACTTTCACAAATTCCAGCAAAAAAAGCAAGTATTAATTGTTAGAAATCACCAATAATTTCTAAATATGAATTACGAATAATAATAAATAAAGAAAATTCTTTATTTTATTAAATATTGTGACATTTATACATAATTTTATTAATAAATTGTACTCACCGAAACCATATCCTCAATTGATTGAGCATTTCGAGAACCTAACATCACCATACCCATAGCAATGCCTGCCGCTTCACCCGTAACAGCATCATCCTGATATAAATTAAATTTCAATTGTTCATACAAATCTTGACGATGTGTACCCATTGCAGCTAATCCAAGACCTAAACAACCACCATGACGAACATTCTTCACATAGAAATAAATAAAAAGAACAATTTTTATATGAAAATTTAAAACAACAATTTTAGAAATAACAAACCTCATTTTGAGCATCTTTCAATTGTTGTAATAAATAATCAATAATATTTGCACCATGATTTGCATGAATTAAACCTAGTGCATAAAGACCACCACCTTCAGAATAACCAGAACTTGGTCCAGTTTCTTTAGGCAAATAACTTTGCATTAATGCCAATGAATCACCTTCATGACCACGATGTATAACACCCAATGATGCTGTTGCCGTTAATTTTGCCCAATTTGTTGCACGTGCCAACCAATCTAAATTATCACGCAAAAATTGATCACTCGTTGTGCCACTGTGCATAAAAGCATTTGCAATAACTGTTGCCGTATGACAAATTGAAACACGTACCGCTTCTTTTGTAGCCCGCAATATTTGCAAATCAGCATGATTACTACGTATCAAAAATTGTAATTGCAAATCAATTGACACTTCACCCGATAAAATATTTATTAATTTTTCAATATTTTGTTGATGTGATTTTTCTAATAAATTTAAACTTTCAATTGTACGCTCAATTTTTCCATCGCCTACAGACACATCCGATAATAATGGTGTTTTTGATGTAATTGTTGATGTTGACGTTGTTGTACTTGAATTTGTGCCCGTTGTTGGATTATCATCGTTAGTTATTTTTTCATCATTTGTACCTTGTGGTTTATATGTTGAGGGCAATGCTGATGGAATTGGTGCAGTTGAACGTAATGCTTGTAAAACTTGGGTTAAAAATTGTTGTGTTGCCGATTCATATAAATCAAATGCAATTTGATAACCCATTAAAACATTAATGTCACCGGATGTTGTAAGTTTGTCTAAAATTTCGGCCACTGATAATGGATCTTCCAAAAAGATTAAACATTGACACATATTAACATAATCGGGTACAGCAAGACTTCGGTACAAACTAACAAGACATCTTAAAACAGTATTACGAAAACCACGATTTTGTATTAAACTCATGGCAACATGAAATGAATATACAAGCATTGCTAAAAAAGAAAAAAAAAGTTTTTTTTGGATTTAAATAATTTGTTAGATAAAAAACAAAACTAACCATTAACATCATCAGATTTTAAAATAGCCGCCTCAAATATATCCATACGCCGAGTTTCTAATGCTATGCCACATGCTTGACGATATTGTCCATCATCCAAACACCGTTGTATCATACGATTAACAATTGCCTCCAATCGAACATCAACTGGCTTTGCATCATGTGGCGTCTCAATATGTGCAATACGTTGTTGAATATAGAAATCAATACATTTTGCAATAATTGTTTCAACATATTCATTGCGTGCATTAACATCAAAAAGATCACCAGCACCAAGTGCATAAGTTAATGCATCCTCAAATGATCCCAAATGATAGAAAACTTTAGATGCAACTAAAGCGGCTAATTCATGTTGTCCAAATATTTTATCTTCATGAAGCATTTCACTAGTTAATTATTATAAAATTTTAATTATTATGTTGAATTCAATTTTAAAAACAAAAATTTATATTAGAAAGAATTTTAAAAATAGACCATACGTACATCTTTTCAATTGATTCGGAAATCTCTGGCCAAAATTCATCAACAATATTATCAAGTTTTTTCAGCGCAAATATTTTCAGTTCGGGCATTGGTTCATCCAACAAAGAGATGATACCAGCTAAAACAATATATTAAAATCATTTAAATTTAGTTTTTATAACAAATTCAATTTTTTTATATTAAATGCTAACATAACCTACATAAAAAAGAATGACAAAGCAATATTGAATGTTAATTTTAGAGAATTTATATAAATTGTTAAATAATTTAAAATATATTTACCCGCAGATGTAATATTCATTCGCATGATTGTATATTTATTAAATTCAATTTAATTATTACTAGTTATTTATATTTTATAAATTAACTTGAGACTTGACAATAGCAACAAAACCGCAATAAATGAATTTTTTTATAGTGACTGAACTGTCAATTGGAATTGAATGTCATGTTCAATATGAAGTTGAATATATTCATATAAAATCTGCATTACCACATTTAATACACTGTAAAAAGTAGGAAAATCCAATATTTTTTTAAATAACACATCGGTGTATATTATCAATTAGTTTAAATATTAATTTATTATCAGATTGAGACTCAAGAAGCAATCACAAAAAATGCTGTTTATATTAAACAGAATTTATATATGATTAGACACCTGAAACCAATTGATAATCTGGTCCTCTTCCAACATATGACGCAGGAATGTGATTAAAAGGAACAAGAGGTAGTCCATCGAATTAGATAATAAATATTGTAACAGTCAATAATTTATAACATTAGAATCAATCAAATACAATTTTAACGACATATACATAATATATATTTATAAAATAAAAACCATAATTAACAATACATTATATTAACATCTTCTTTGGAAAAAAATTCAACATAGGAAAAATAATAATATAAAAAATATAAACTCAATTGGAAGCCCATTTTACCCCATTGCTAAAATTCAAAAAAAATTGGTACACATATAAGAAACGCTTAATTTAATAAATTGGTACACATAAAAGAAACACTTAATTTAATAATATCATAAATTGTATATTCATGGTGCTAATCGTTCATAAACCCAATCATTTTCACCACGATGTATTAATACCCCATCAGCTTCATCTTCAACATTTGCAACTTTTCGAAATTGTATACGATCATGTAATCGATTTGTTTGTCCTTGCCAAAATTCAATTAGATGAGGAGTAACTAAGTAGCCACCCCTACAGCAAAAAAAAAAAAAAAGAAGAAACATTAATTACGAATCCTATTATTGATTAATTTCATTTTATTATATTTTTACCAATTCGGCATTGGTACTATCTCATCTGGTTTCAATTTATTACGAATATTTGCTTCAATTTCATCAAGATAGTCTCTTGATGGAATTGTCTGACTTTGTGGACTTGCCACAGCACCTATCTTTACATGAAGCATAAATAATTATTTATTAAAAAACATAAAAATAGAATAATATACAAACAAAAATTACTTGACTTGCTATTGGTCGTTGATGGAAATATTCCTCAGATTCTTGATGAGATATTCTTCTTGCCGTTCCTTCAATACGTATCTGACGTCGTAAAATTGTCCAATAAAAATTTAATGCAACATTTGGATTTGTTTCCTAAAACAAAATAAAATTTTATAAAATAAAATGTTATTTACAAAGTATCAATAATTAAATATGTTCCGTGTTGTACTTTACAGAGAGTTAAGTGAATCAAAAAATTACATTTAATATTTGAGCTTACGGTTATAATCATGTTTATTAAATTATGTTAATTATAGTAGAGTGAATGTTTATCCTTTTGAACCGTGTGTATAATTAATGTACATTTTTATATTTATTTCAAGAATATATTTCATATTTCATTTTGTATAAATTTTAGCATAGCAAAGTTATACTTTGAGCATCTTAAACAGCAATACAAATGTAAAATGACCACGTCAATTACACCAAATCACTTATCAATTACTTTTGGATTTAATTGAAGTATCAATTACGATTTTTATCTCGACATAAACCACTTCTATTCTATTATTAACATTGTTTATCGAGGTCAGAAAAAAATCTTATATTAACTTACAATTTCAGTAGCTTTATGACTACCATAATTTGTAAAAAATGTAAAGCCTTCATCTGTTACGGTTTTTAGTAAAACAAATCGAGATGATGGTTGACCATATCTACGGAAAATAGAAGCAATTTGATTAAATTGAAAATATTTAGAAATTCAATTATTTTCTATTTTAATTTTTATGCTTACTGACTTACTGTTGATAAACACATTGCATTTGGTTCAAGAATCTCCGGAGTATTACATGCAATTTCTAACCAGTTTTTAAAAATATTAATTGGTTCTTTGTGTTCAATGTCCTTTTCAAGAAAACAAAATTGTTTTTCCAAATATTTTATTCGAAGAGCTGCTGAAATTAGATACGAAATTATGACATTTTCTAACATAATTTTTTTATCTTAATTAAACATTCTGTACCTGATATATCCAATGTATTCATTTTTAATAATTTTGATATGATTTTCATTAATATTCACTTAATTTATTAATAAAATTCAATAAAATAATATTTTCTTATTAAAAGAAAAACACGAAACACGTAAAATTAAAGAAAAAAAAACTGTCAAATTAGTAGTTTCATTTATAACAACTTTAGATTGAAAAGGCGTTGTTGCTGTTTAAGAATAAATGACGGGAGAATTTTTCCACCATTGATTACTTATAATCTTATAAAATTATGAATATAATTTTAAGTTAAATTTAAATTTTCAAGATCTGAATTTCGTAATTTTTACTCTCATCATCAAGACATCATTATAGATGAGCATCAAAATATTGTGGTTGTTCCGTCTATAATAAAGTGAAAGTTATTATATAAGTGGTTACATTTTTTTAAAAATAATCAGTTTAACGCATTACACCATTTTAGGATTTAACAAAGGGATTAACATAATCAACTATAACTTCTGAAAACTCCTACTCCATAGTAATTTATAGATAAAATTAATATATTTGAATTTGAATGTATATCCAGTGCTTAGCTACAAAATTTGCATAGAGATATAGAATAGAATAAAAGAAATATATGGTCTGCAATGTGAGCAGTGACAATACTTGGCCTACTCAAATACTGCAAATCAAATTTAAATTTTTATAAAATTGTAAATATTTTCATCAAATATGATCAACTATATCCTCTTTTTGTTTTCCGGAAAGCCGAGTCATATGAATCATAGTAGTAGGTTTTAGTTCATTACTCTGTGTATCAAATCATACAGTCTTGTCACTGCAAAATTCATGAGTAGAGTTAAATGTGTAACAATAGTTCAGATTTACGAATTTACAGAGTAGTTATCCGTCTGATGGCAATGATACTTTTTTCGATCAATTTTCACCCTGTCTTGTTGAGAGTATAAAGTAATCATAAATTTGTGATGGTGGTACTATATTAGGTAAGGTACTATATTTGTATATGTTGTACTATATATTTGTGCAATAGGTCACATAACTAGTCACACCTTAAGTGCGATTAAAACAGCTATGGGATATGTAACAACAGAATCTGCAGACACAATATAGTCAACTGAACAAAGACATTGGTAAAAGTGTTCGCCAGGATAGGTGTACTTTTTTTTTTGCAGACACAATATAGTCAACTGAACAAAGACATTGGTAAAAGTGTTCGCCAGGATAGGTGTACTTTTTTTAAACTAAAACATAGACTGAGTACTTTTGAATAGACTCGAAATTCAGGTTACTCAGAGTCCGTTTGACCGAAGATCGGCTGCAAGCCAATTCACGGATTCTGTTACAAGAAATCAAATCCGCATTAAAACATATATATGTGTGTGGAAATAGTTGATTATTAAATATCCGAGAAAAGAAGTAACTTTAGTGTATGTGCAACAAATTGGTGGTATCAAAACTTACTGAACACGATAAATAAAGTTAAAGTTATTATCGTTCAGTTTCCCAATGCTGTGCGCTCTTCAGGTATAAAAGTGAAAACTATGAAGAAGAACATCAAGATGTTATCAGGACACTCCATTCCATTAACATCACCAATAACATTGTTAACATAAATTCAATAATGTGCTACTTTTTCACATCAGTATTATTATTATTATAATTAAACAAATGTTTCTACAAATTTTCTTTTTTCTTGTTAAATTAATGGCAACAAAATTTTCTTGCCATGAAACCACGAATTGGAAAATAAAAACAGAAAAATCTATTTTATTTTAATTTTCATAAATTATTTTCGCATGTATACAAATTAAATGAACATAAAGAACCATTTGTATCGTTAAATAAGCGTTTATATATGCCTATGTACAAATAATTTACGTATACTTAAAATGCATCATCGTGATATTTATGATGTAAAAAAGAGGAAATCAAATTGGAAAATCAACACTATATAATATAACATCATATACGATTATTATAACCCGCATACAAATTGTTTATTTTCATTTGAAACAACATAAAGTAAAACAAAAACAAACATCAGAAGAAAAAATTTAAAAAGTTTGAAATTTTGAATTCTCATTTTATTTGCATATGGTATCATGAACATCATCATCGTCATCTTTATACACAAATCATAGTGTTACATGTAAACATTGCTTATTGTTTTATGTTATCGAGCGTAAATAATGTAACGTACACATTACGAATACGAGTATATTACGCTATATAAATTGAAGTGTATACTCTAAAATGTAAATAAATTGGAAAAATTACATAATTGCCACTCAGAAAATCTATATACTTGCGCGGTTTATTTGAATACCCAAACAAATTATCAAATAATTTAAAAACAGATGATGAATGGAGTGAGTGATCGACTGTCATCGAGGTTACTCAACATCACCGGTAACTCGCGGTCAGCAACAAACAATAATGAATGGAGTGACTGACTGTCATCGAGGTTGCTCAACATATATCTATACCTTCTGACTATGCCAAAGGTAACTTGCTGTCAGCTATAAACTATTATAGGTATCTGACCATCTGGGCATTCACTCTACTCAAATATTCAAATGAGTCACTGGATAATTTATGATATGATTCTTTATTTTCTAGTTGCTAAATTTCAATTACTATTTTAATTCAGCTATTGTGATTATAAACGGCAGCTAGAGGATACTTACAAATTCTTGGTTTAAAATAAATTGTTCTACAAAATTTTTTGTCGCCATGTTTTATTTGCATTGACAAAGTTTGATTACGTTGAGAAATTTGTTGCACAATAAACTTGAATAATCTATAATAAACTAGAATCATTGTCGATACTCTACAGGACGAATGAAACATATTGGCATTGCACAACATTATCGCAAATGATATATGATAGGACATGCGGTGGGTGAAGATGGTACAAAATCGTAAATATTAAAATAGAGACATGCCTTTAATTAATTTGATATGTCACCTATTTAATTACCTATTTTGTTAAAAGAATAGTTGATTTTAAAACAGTTTTAATGACTGAATGAATGCAAAATATAGATACAGGCAAAACGAAACTCGAAAATGAAGTTAGGCAGCTGAGACATTTATATATCCTTGATTGAAGTAGAAATGGTTTGCTGAAAACTTATTTCTCTTCGATTTGCAGATAATAAAGTTATGATTGACCGTGAACTCAAGACCGAATCTCAGAAAACAAAAGAGCATACACATACTTGTGTTCAGCAGTAGTTGACTCACAAAGAATAAAATGATGATCAGTCAATATTAAATTAATTATGTTACTATATCGGCGCAAAGTGTAAACTCTTTCTGTTCTCTTGAATGGTAAAATGACTCTAAAATTAATTGTGTTTTTATGATTGTCCAGGCAGTGATGTTGCAATGTAGTCTAGTATAAAAGTATTAGTGATAGGGGCTAAAATACAGTAAATATGTCAAGGTGTTTACGCTGTTTATACTGATATATCAGATATATCAGATATATTATAAGTGCTCAAAGTTATTAAATATTATTTGAAACGAGGATGAAAAAGTATTGGGCATACAAAATATATTTAAGGCCATAAACGAACAACCGCCATTGTCCACGATCTCTCACTCCATTCCCTACCACTGGTACTAGCCTCCGATCGGGTCTTCTATTATACTGAGAATTCCACTTAAGTGGGTTTTGGGGCCAGACATTTTTTTGTATGCTTGTCAGACTATATGTTATTTGTCGCCCTTCAAATTTAGCGGCCATACAATAGTATACCGATTAATAATTAGTTTTAAAAATGCACAACTTTAGATTATTTTATTCATATTATCTATATTATAATTCG
>JANSTX010026978.1:0-14907 GCA_027564355.1 Penthetria funebris | reverse complement strand
AAAAGAGCATTTCTTTCCTTTTTTTTTAAAAAAAAAAGCCAGCTGTTTATACATACAATTTTTATATTTAATGACCAAAAACCAAATTGGCAATTTTTTAATTCATACATTTTTTTTCGCTCTGCAATAAATTTGGAATGCATGATAAAAACAATTCAAAAATTAATTTAAATAAAAAATTACAAATTGTTGGTTATAATTACAATTTTTTTTATTTGTTAAAAAAAATAAACTATTTTAATTTGTGAAATTTACAAAAATATACATACCTGTTGAAACAACGTCGAATCGCTTGAATTAGTAATGTTAAAATAAGAAATGCAGCAGCCAATAATGCACCTGCACAAATACTAAGGATTTTAACTCGGTAAAATACTATTGGATCGATGTAAAGTCTGGAAATAATTAAAAATATAATAAGATTATTATAATGCTGTTTTCCCTAGATTTAAAAACAATTACAAATGATCAATTAGTTAAACATTACTATGTGTGGTAGTACAAGCAAATATAGTATGATTAATAACTGATGAATACAAAGAACTATAGTTAAACAGCCCTATAAAACATACTGAATTCCGTTGATTAATAAAGCCATAATATAAATTGGCTACAAGTTGAGAAATTAATTGTTCAGCATAATTTGTTGTCCAGACGATGCAAAATGTTTACGACTAAAAGCAAAGAATATATTGAATGTATTTTATTTGCATTTGAAAAGGCTGCTGCTGATCGATTAACTATGTTGATCTACCATAAAATGAAAGGAATTATTATAGCAAAATACTCGGATTAGATTTAAACAAGTAGTAGTCTATATGGCCACAGGCTAGGACAATAAAAGACGAAAGAAAGAAGAAGAAGAAGTAGATGACTATCTTATTAAACAAATTATATGTGTCCATTACTTATATTTTTAATCCTGATCGATAAAGCATCGATCATACGTTAGAAATTGACAAATATTGTCAAAAACATGTTATATGTCGTGTCGACAACGCGAAATATATTACACCAAAAAAAACTAGCTAGCTGCGGAATTTTACACCACACTAAGCAATATGAAAGTATCACGGAATTTTATTGTGCGACCAAATGTAATATCAACAGAATAGCGCAATAACCGAGCAAGTCAAGTGTTTAGAGGTAATATCATCCATATATTTGGTACAATACCGGCGACCTCAGTAGAGCAATCACCATTATAATATCTAAGAGATTGCGCATCCACATTGCGTTTATAACGCAATGTGGATGCGCAATGCGTTTATAACGTGAATGTATGTGACCGGTAACACGATCATCACCTATATAAGTCGAAAAGCTCGTCTTTAAATTTTGTTGAGGTCAAATGAGATCGCAGGAGCACCGGCCTAAATTTGTGAATCGTGCCAATTTCCATCAACATTTGGATAATTGAGACGATGAAGAACCTGATTTCTAAGTTAAAACATCATTCAATATCATTCGCTTTTACTCAATAATATAATACACATAAGAATCTGTAATCTATACTATTACTGATGTCTACATTTTTCATTCGGCAATGCAGCAACAAAGGAAAACAGTTGATAAAATCCAATTATAATTATTTGTGTTGATTATATTGGAAACGGCAAAAGAACATCGCAATGCCGACCTCGGCGTTCTTATGGTCTAAAGGTTAAAATGATCAGATGATTGAACATATTTAAAAGAAAAGAAATCAAAAACACAAGAACTCAATGACAATATGAGTACACAAAAATGAGTACAAAAAAAAACTTGCCAGTCGATTTCATAAACTTAGTTTCAAAAAAAAAAAAAAAACAAAAAAAAAAAACATTTTTCCTGTTATAAACATGATATTACATAATATCAGATACAGACACTATAACAGTAACAGATGGAACTTTTATAAGAATTCTTTCAACAAGTAAGAATTTTTTTGCATCCATCCACTTATTGATTTTTTGATTTTATATAGAATAAAACTGTAGTTATATATTTTGAATGGTGACTAATAGAGTTGCCGTTGGCCGATTATCATCGATAGGTTAAACAACTCAAATTTAACTTCACATTATATCACTGGTAATTCGATCAGAATGTATATAAAGATATATATTTATCTAATATAAAGATACATATTTTATACCACTCTACTGAATGAATTATTCAATTGTGGAACTGAATAATATTTTGTATTCTGGGGATGTCAGTAGGTAGCATAGTGTCCACTTCTGTGCACAATAGTTAATAATGATCTAGTTATATAATTGAAAACATGAGAGAATAAAACCGGTCATGATAAAATGGTTATACGAAACGTTGATTAGACACGTGATCAATTGCCTTGCCCGTCTCCTTAATACGTGATTCAACAGATCTACACTTATACAGCGTCAATATACATAGTACTTAATATTTTATCATCACATTATATACTTATCTCTGTAAATATTACCAAAGATAAGTCACTTGAAAGTACATATCTAATAGTCAAGCCACACTTATGGTACTAGGATAATTTGAATTTACATGTAAATTAGTATTATAATGCGATGCTATTTGATAAATAGCTGATAAATTGGCTGTTGTGAGCTCCCGAGAATAAGCCTGAAGAACTTTTGCAATATGTTTACAGAACAAGAACCTTACACTTATTATTACGTGAAGTCTTGGAATTCTATAGGGAAATACAGGATTCGCAGCATTGAGTACAGATCCATGGCTCCAAAACAAAACTCACTATTATGTCATACTTATTCTGTACGTTAATCATATTGTTTTACACAACTGATGGCATTTTGTTCCCAATATATAATATAATTATCCTGGATTTTGATACTGTTATGTCATTTTTAAACATTAAATCATGCAGTATTTTATCAGTATTATCGAAAACACTAAATAATGACCCATCAGATGGTCGATTTCACTTCAAAATCAATTGAACAGAGGGAATAACGTTTTATGTACATTACAACGTATAATACACAAAGTGGTACGTCTTTAATCAAATGACCGCATAGTTAATAAAGACCTTACAAGACCACATGAATTTAAAAAATATTTCTCTATATGCTACTCAAATAGCATCTGACGAATACACGAAAATGGGATTTTGGGCAAGTTTGTGATCAGTCTAAGATTTAATTTCGACATACATTTGTTAATGTTTTATGCGAACAAAACTAAAGAATCAAATACGAAAATAATAAGACAATTCATTTCAGAAATTTATTCATTTGATTAAATACGGTGGTTACGACAACTTATCTATTATTCGGCTGGTAGATTAGCTTTGAACTTGCTTGACAACATCGTTCCATGTATATGAGTGGAACTGGACGTATACTGTAATTAATGATAAAATTATGACAAATTAATTACTGATCGTTCTCATACAAATGGTTGACCACTCATATACACAAGTTGCAATCAATGTTCTTGTAATTAAAACTGGAAAGTGATACTGATAATAAAAAAGAAGGTCAAAATGTTGTGATTGTGGACGTAGCTAATAACAAGTTCATCAATAAACTACAATATAATGACACATGGGTTTATGTATATTGAACCATATATATGGTACCTTTTTATACTTTTTATATCACTTGATTACTGGCAATATTAAATTAACAATATACTGTCGTACGATCTAAATCCCAAAAAGGCGTACGTGTAGGACATGTTCAAATTTTAATAATATATTGAATAAAATATATTCAAACAAAACAATAGTATAATATAATTATAGATAATTACTTATATCCACATTATCCAAAATTAGATAATATTTATTGATTTTTTATAAAATATTTATTAAACTCAGTTTCTTTAAAAATGACTGTAGGAGATAAAAATAAGAGCCAATGATAAAATTCAAACCGTATTTATATAATAAATTGTCTATTATTTATAAAGAATATCAATAATTGTATAAAAACGTATAAAATTTAGTTCCTAATTAGAACGGTTTTAAGTCGAAAACAGTAACCAAATTCCAGATGAAAAATGAAATCTTTAGAATTTATACGATTTCTGAATAAAAAAAGTAATTCCCAAAATGTGTATTGAAATAATTTAATGTGAAGAGAAAATTCTAATCATACCGCAAATAGTCAAAGGTCAGACTTCAAATACTGAAATAAATATAATTTTATTTGTAAGAGTAATTATATAAGCATATGAACAAATCAGTAAGTATTCAGAAGGCTCACGTATTTTGTTTCCAGGTCAGACTTCAAATACAGAAATAAATATAATTTTATTTGTAAGAGTAATTATATAAGCATATGAACAAATCAGTAAGTATTCAGAAGGCTCACGTATTTTGTTCCCACTTGTTCTTGAATTTGCGCTAAGAATCATTAGAACTAAATATGTAAATATGTATTTAAATAGGCTGGAAACAGTCTTTATAATCCGTTTAAATTTACAATCTTTGTGTTTGCGATCACTATGTGAGCAGTTAAAGCAGCAAACCAACTCATCTTTTCGAACATGTGGTGTCAACAGAAATTTGATTCAATTCAATTGAATTTGTGTCGTCTGATCATGGCTAAAAAAAGGTGTCTATTATATTTGATGACTATAGGTGGTAAAATAATCACCAAGACATCATGTACTTCAACACTCTATTGAATTAATCAGTTGTTAAAGCTTAACAAACTATAAATAATTTCGTATTTTCCTTGTAGCAATATGTGAAGCAAGAAGGGCGGGTTCTACCATTAAATCAAAAGTCAGAAATCAGTTATATGAGCGTCTTGAGTCTGGCGAGCAAAACAAGCTATACAAAATTTACTGAACAAAAGAATGCAGTAAGCAAAAACTTACATGCCGTCAATAAACGATAAAAAGCTGAAATATTTTGATTGCTGACAGAGAAGTAAATAATAGGTAAATAAGGGAACTATAAAGAACTGCTCAACTGCTATTTAAAAAGCATCACATATAATTTTTAGACACTAAACTTTGTGATCTAATTAATATTTTAAAAAATCAATTAGGAATAATTCAAATATACCTAGATAATGAAAAAGATCTCCACATGAAATTCACATGCCTTAAGAATAATTGTTTAGAGTTCACATTTGATATTACATGTATATAAGAAATGACAAATTAACATAGGAATGTTGCCCTTGAGACGTAAACGTAAAAATGATGTTTAATTAATAATATATTAATAGATACAAAAACAACATATAATAAAACAAGCTCATCGTGGACAGGGTTATGATCAAGGAAACTCTGAACCGCATGGTAACAGATGGGATCTAATCGGTCGATGCAAACTGAGTCTGAGATTAGAGTTAAATTGGAACGACTTGTGAAATACAGCTACAAGTCTGTGTAACAGTCAATGTTTCAAGTACAAAACTAATGAAAATTGGTACGGCGAGGAGGTGTTATTCACTTGCGGTCAGCGGGTAAATAATAAATGAAGTAGAGGAGAACTTCTAATATATGGGAAGTTTTTTGACATTGATGGTGGTTCTGAAACAGATGTAAGATTTCGTATCCAAAAAACTCGACAAAAGTCTGGTATACTGAATGGGTTCTGAATTTGAAAAAATAAATTGTTTATCGGTACTATTGTATATATGGTTGCGAAACTTGGAATGTGACAAATAACATCGTGTCACAAATTCAAGTTTTCGTTAATAGGTGCCTCACGCACATTTTTATCATTTTTATTTTTATGTAAGGCCATTATTACATGCGAATTTCAGAAATCTCGCATTACGGGACTGTACCATCTTAACTTGGTAATAGATGCCACTTTTTAACTACAAATTAACAAATAATTTCAGTAGATAAATTAAATAAATTGCAATATATCAGTTCCAAATAAACTGTACTAAAGTCTGTGAAATCTTTTTTTATTGCAGACTTTAGTCCAGTTTTTCAATTACAATAATATTTTGTATTTAAAATCAATTAAATTGTTAGAAATATTCGTTAATTACATAATATTCATTGTATATTACGTGCAATTAATATTACATAACAAAATACCTGATATCTGATGAAGCATTCCCCATAATATTATATCCATAACAAATATAAATTCCACTATCTTTTCGCGAAATATTATGTATTTTTAGGGAACCATTCTCCAATAATGATACGCCCATTGCATTTGAGTTCAATGTATAATTTCCGGTTAGGAATTGAAATTCAATTTTATCTGGATGTTTATTATCACTATTATCATGTTCACTATTTGAACCACTATTACCAATTCCAACACCACCAATCCCAACACCATTACTACCACCACTGACACCATTGTCATTACCACCAATATTACCGCCACCGACAATAAGTCCACCATTATCAGCGGCACTTATAAAATGCCCATTACTAACTTTAATTCGATCCGTATCAATTAAAATTGGCTTTGCATCTGGATCGGCATGATGCCGTAATATTTTATTTGATGGTGTTATCCAAATAATATCCGGTGCTGGATTACCAGCAAATGAACAATCAAATATTGCATCGGATCGTAACAGATGCATTTTACTTTCGGATGAATGTAATATAACTGGTTTAATACAATGTAAATGTTGTAAAACACGTAACATATCACCAGGATAACCATAACGACATTTTAAATCCTGTAATTGTTTATTTAAATTTGGTGGTCTTACTTCAATTATTGTATTATTATGATTATTATTGTCATTATGATTATTGTTGTCACTTTGTTGTTGCATTTCCTCAACCCAATTAACAATCCAATACATACGACAATCACAGGCAAAATCATTATTTAATAAATTCAATTGTTGTAGATATTTTAATGTACCAATTTGATATGGAATATATGCTAATTCATTATGACTAATGTCCAATATTTTTAAATTACTAAGTTGACCAATTTCTTTGGGTAAACTTTTAAATCGATTACCCGACAATAATAATATTTCAATGGCTGGTGTATTTTGGAATGTACTTGCTTCAATTTCATGAAGTTTTTTATTATTTCTTATTTTAACAATTTTTAAATTTACTAATATTTCTTTATTTATAAAATTACTTGTACGTGAAATCCAATTACTTAATTTCTCTAGTGCAGTCTCTTCAAGAGTCAGTTCTTGTAATTCATATTGACTAGCAAATATACCATTTGGTAATATTTTCAATATATTTATGCTTATGTCTAGTAAATGTAATTGTTTCAATGAACCAAATACAATTGATGAAAATGTTGACAATTGATTATTTGTTAAATTTAATTGTTTTAATTGTTCTAAACTATCGAATGTATTCCGATCAATGTGAATTAATTGATTTGATGATAAATCTAAGGTGTGCAAATTTTTTAAACCAAACAATGCATTTTTTGATAGCTTTTCCAAAATATTATTATTTAATTTTAATATTTTCAATTGTTTATTTGGCAAAAAGAAATTATCCAAAAATGATATCAATTCATTATGGGATAAATCTAATAGTTCAATATTTTTTAAATATTTAAAAATTTGAAAAGGAACAACCGATAATTTATTATATGATAAATTTAATATTGTTAAATTATCTAAACCAATAAAAGTGACACGTGGAAGATCAATAATATGATTAAATGATAAATCCAATAAAATTAATTTATTTAAATTCACAAACAAACTGAAACCACCATCAGTGGTAGTAGCACCACCATTAAAATAGACACGATCAACAATAACACCACCACCGCCAAGGCTAACACCATCACCAACACTGCCACCTCCACCGCCACCACCACTAGGTACAATTGACTTTAATTTATTTTCCCTTAAATATAATTCATTTAAATTAATTAAATCATAAAACACATCAAATGGTAAATCTATGATTAAATTCTTTGATAAATTAAGTATTTTTAAATTTGTTAATTGTTGAAAATTAATACGTTCAACATTTCCTATTTTATTATCACTCAAATCTAATTTTCTTAATCGATTAAATTTTCGATTTGTAAATAGTAAATCAATTTCACGATTATCAATGTGACTTTTGGTCCATGTAAAATTATCAACATAATTGTCATTTTCAATTGTCAAATTTGATTGTTGTATTGAATTGCCATTACTATTTATCGTATTCTTTAGGAAAATTTCATTGTATATTTTATTCGTACATTCGATATTTATTGCTTGAATTGTCACATTTTCACAATGCAATATCTTTTTATTAGCGTTATCAACTATCGATGTATTTATCGTACAAGAATATTCTGTTGGTGGATCTATTGATAATTGACAACATATTGGTTTTAAACTAACTAAAATTGTTGTTATGAAGAATATTGAAGATAAAAAATCCATGATATTTGTAAATTTGATTTAATACAAAAATATGTTTTCCAATCATCAATTAAATTTGTTTGACGCATTGCGTTATAATCTGAAATAAGAAACAAATATATAATTAATTAAAATTAATAAAGTTTAGTATTAATTTTCATAAATAATACGATGGGAATAAATTTCAAAAACAAAAAGATAACAGCCAGATAGATAGACTATGTTATTAAAATGATTAAAATATTTATAGAAACCAAGCATTGAATAAAAAAAAAATCCATAATTAAACCAGGATATAACATCCAGCGGATAAATAAATACAGTGAAACATATCCCATTTTAATTATATTTTATCAGATTATACAAAGTTATGTTTCAAGTGATGACCCAGTCACCTTTATATAACTTTTCACGGTGATAACAAAAATAGAAAGATTGATAAACAATACAACAGAAAATGTGACAGGGGCGAATCGTCAATAGACACACTACAGTATGCTAACTCTAGACAGTCACAAAATATATCAAAATTATTATGATTTTATAATATACCAGGAAATGACAGTAGAAATAAAAATAATAAACCAGCAATATTCTCTATTAACTCTCAATCAATATCACAATCATATGTCGAAATCAAATAAAAATATATATTCAACTCCCGCAGAAAACATTATTGTCACATCTCGACCATCACTACAGACGGGAGCATAGGGCGCCAACGAACAACCAGAGTGTCAATAAACAACACAGATTGTTTACGAAATCTGCCCAGCATCTTCACACATTCCCTACCACTGCCTTTAGACAACCGGATCTTTTATTAACCTGGGAATTCCAGCCAATTGCGTATTTTGCAATTTTAATTTGTTCTATGAAAAAGATATGCACAAAAATCTATCAAACAAAACAATGCACTCAACTTTAAATGTGAGTATTCTGTGAAAATAAGAGTGGCAAAAAATGCACAAAACAAAATATCAATAGTTAGTTTTAAAATAAAACAACATGAACAAATAAGAACAAAATCAATTAAAATAACTGAAATTTGGGTTAGTCACCCACCGTTTACACGATCCAACGTTTATCGAAATGAAATCGAATTGAATGAAAACCGGTTAAAATTTTCCATTTACACGACCTAAATTCATCCGATTTTCATCCAATTTGGTTTCATTTCGATAAAAGTTGCATCGCTTTAACGGGGATTTATGTGATGCTAAATTATGCCGTCGAAAAGCGAATAAAAATTGTTAGTAATATTATTCATGAATGTCATAGTTTGTTCTATGATAATCAATGTTAATAGGATCATAATGTCTCTCGCTTCGACTGATTTCTAAGGTGTCTAACTTAATTAAATTACGTATATCAACTAAGGTGGTGAGATTATATCGATTAGACCAACCAAGTTTTGGATTATCATCTACACATAGTAATCCATTAATAAAAGGTTATATTTTGTGTGAAATGTGCTGGTAATACATTTAGTGCTAAATGATTTATTCGATTGGAATGAATGATTAATATAAATAAAACGTGAAGCAACAACGTCTTGATAGCGGTAAATATTAATTCAAAAATTTATAGACGTCTTGAGTCAGGTAATCAAAACGAGATGGTACGTAAAATGTATATTTAAGAAATGGCAATTAAATCGATAAACGATAATCATGTCAAGAAAAAATAAAACTTAGATTCTCCATGCGGGTATTTAGTTTATATTTGAGGACTAACAACCGTATGAAAATTAAAATATGTTTGGTTTCTAAAACGCTACTGGAAAGTGATAAATGATCAATATATAAAATATTATGCAACGTTTATTCAACACAAGCATACGGGTACGAGTACAGCTATTAATAATTCAATTAGTTTAAACAAACAAAATTCAATTCAAAAATAGTATCAAAATATGTCAAATTATTATCCCACATGTGAAAATTTTGTATATTTAAGTGTTTTATATTAAGTTTTTAAATATTTGACGTTTTATATAATACTTTGGTATATAGTTTTAATATTGACGTAGGAAAGAAATTCTTACAAAAAAAACAAAGAAAAATGTAATTATATTTTAATATAAAAATAAACAACATACACGTACATTCTTCACATATTGGTAAATAAATTATTAGGCAAATTACGCCAATTTTTATAATAAAAAAAATAAATTATAATAATTTTAATTTAGAAAGTCTGTTATTAGCTTACCTTTCGCAAAATATAAAGCCTTTTTAATTCAACTCTTTTCATTCTACTTGTATAGTAATTAAGTGCAGTGCACTCGTATTTGTTGTTATTAATTAGCATAATTATTTAATATTCCAAAATTTTAAAATTGAATATTATGTGTAACCTACAGGTTATTATAATGTATTTGTATTAAGAATCAATCGTATATGTTTATGCAATCTATTAAATGGTGATGATGCAAAAAAGCAATTCAAAATATAACAACTTTAACCACTCGTATTGCAAAATAATATTTTAAATATTTATTTAAATTACAAATAAGGAATGGGAAATTGAATAAATTATTAGAATTAAATCATTATGAATTGCAATTCTCAATTTGGGAAAAAAAAGGAAATGAAAACCAAGCTTGTGGTTTGTGAGACACTGAGTGTGATAATAATTTCGAATACTTATATTATAACAATGTTCAAGTTACATTAAAAGTAGCAGAACATTAATTATGCCATATATTATATCAATAGGTGTGAAACATTTTTCAATAGGTATTGCGACCGGTAGGGATGTCTGACATATTTGTTTATTACAGACATACAATACAAATCATCATGGACATATAAATGAACAACGTTTACAAATCGTGTAATTATTTTATCAAAATTCGTGTTCGATGGCTAAAACTCAAAGAACCCTTTGTGAGTGAATTTTATGGGCTAATTACACAAGCTATACGTCGAATTGAGGTTAGATTTGAAAAATGTCACAACACTACCAGTGTACGTCAACGAAATGTTAGTAATGATGCGAATATCAATGCCGTAAGTATGCTATTGTTGTTGAAGATCCAAATTTATCAATTTCACGTCGATTACAAGAATTAAACATTTCTGAGACTTCATTATAGCGTATATTACGAAAAGATTTGGGTTTAAAACCACGTAAGATCCATAGTTAACACAAGAACTGAAACGATCATTTAATGCGTCGTTGTTTATTTGATTGAACATTACAACAGCTTTAAAGTTTATTCTTTTTTTTTTTTAACAAAAAATCATGTTTTCGGATGAAGTACATTTCTGGTTGAATGGATGCGTTAACAAGCAAAATTGCCGATTTGGGACAAAAATAATCCACATGAATTTGAAGAAATACCATTGCATTCAGAAAAATTATCTGAAATTACAAACAATGCTTGAGAATGTTTAGCAAATTTAAAAAAGCAGACGAGATTCAAATATTTAGTCGACAAACGGCGGTATATTGAAACTTAACGTATAGTTACTATGCTGACATTTGCTATTGCAAACGTATTGGAATCAGCAAATAAATATAGGAATTACTATTCACCCTTGAGTCATCTGAGGTTAGATCTGGTAATACTATATGAATGCTTTATCAAAATGTAGGTAAACAATTCTATCCAAAGGCATTCTATCACTGATATGCCTTTGGAATAATATACAAATTTTCAAACTATGCCTAAATATGCCTGTTTTATCTATAAATATCGTATTTTACTTTCCGACCCATTTATTCATATTTCTATAAACAGTAAATGGTCACAGGGACTCAAATCACCGTATTACGTTGAGGAAGCAATTTGTAACAGAACTTTCTTTTGTTCTTTCCTGTAGACAAAATTTTGATTACGGGTGTACCGTAATGGTTTACCATAAACCAATATAAGCATACATAGAATTTTGCAAACGAACTCGCATTTGGTCAGAATGCTAACAAATATGGTAGCAATATTACAGATAGCCTTTTCAAACATAAATGCTAATGTAAAATATTTCGTATACTATTATACGTTTAAATTGAGATGTTTATATCATTCCAAAAATTGCATGTAATTTTACTCATCAGTCGGCTAAATAATTTCTATAATTTGCAACCTAGAGAACTAAAGCGTTACTTGTTCTTGTACGACCATAACGAAATTAACTCAACCACATAGTGATTAGTACATACGATGGTAAATAATATTCATAATACTTTTCAAACTTTGTTTCGCCTCCAGAAATAGGTTTTCATCATGATTTATTTACATACGAAATTCACGTTCAACGACTTTTAAAATAGTTGAATTAGATTTCAACTGAGGTGTATTTAGTAGCAAGTTTATGTGTAACGCAACAGTCTACGCTGATGTTGAAAAGCAGTGCATGTTTTAATCGATAAGGTTAGCTATGATGAAATGTGTGTACCAGCTGTAATATAACCAAAACTACTGATATATACATACTAGCTGATTATAGTGGAAGCAAACGAATTTGTCCCTGATTAAATCCTATCTTGAAAAATGTTTTTCCTATAATTAACCCTGCTTCTCATAACTCTCTCATAACAGTCTAGAGCTCAACATCCTACACTATCACTGCATGCACTCTGTTTAAAGTCTAGTTTTATCATAGCTATTATTTGCATTTATAAATTGTAAATAACGGCTTTCCAATAATCAATAAGATTAATTTATTTATATTTTGGTAACTACATGCAACGTTGCGTGCACTCATGCCCATCATTCTACAAAATAAATATCGTGCAATTAATCATTTTTTTTACAACCTATAGACAATAATTACAACATTGGACATTTTAATTTATAAATATCGATATTTACAAATTGATAGATGATTAACCTAAATTGAAATTTAAAACTTTATCTCTTGTGGCACAAAAAAAAACAATATAGAAACTTTATCGCTATCACAAACAGAAATAAATTAACAAATACTCGTAGTTGAAAAACATAATAAAGAAATGTTTTTGTTGTGATAAAAATGACCAATAATCAATGTGGTAATAAATGATAGTTAATACTAATCAGCACAGATAAATCAAATTATTTAAAAACTACAATAGTTAATGTAATTTTAGTTATAAATACGAGAATAATTAAGAAATATTCGTATCTTTCTCATATAATTCAGATAATCTTATGGCTACAAAATGGGGAATAAAATTTACAAATAATCTATATCTTACTGAACTCTTATTTAGGATGTCCATGTTGCGACAGACATAAAATTGTAGCCGAAAAATATCTGGACAAGAGTAATCTATGAAATGATTTGGAGCAATCGTATTTAAAATCACCGTGTACATAAGCTTGAATTGAAACAGAATAGAACAAACGTAATGTTTTAATTGTCTAACCTTCATATTAACGGTCTGGGTCAGAACAGGTACTCTGATGAGTTCAATTTCTGTTACAAGTGCTTATTGTAGTACATCCACAAGATAACAGTTGTAAACAAAGTTTCAAAAAAATCACAATCAAATAAAACTCATTTTTATTAGTAAGTACAAGGCCACCATTATAAGAAAATAACTTCAATTTCACCAATCTATGTAGCTATGAAATGAATTGTAACTATGGCACTGTCGAAAGTTTACAAACAATTAAACGAAGCTGAAACAGATGGCAAGAGATATAAACGCGACATTCTTGAGTTGGTAGAAAAGCATATAATATGGTATTGATTCCACGCAGTTCAATTAAATCTTAATGTTTGTGGTACAATTCAATGACCCATTTCGTGAAGTACATAGTTATTGTTTGCTATATTCGAATTGGACAAGTTAATACATTAAAAACAGTATAGTTCGGTGTATGTTTAAGAATCTTGATTAGAGTGAAGAAAACAGCTTTGAATATGTTAATAGAAAAAGATTTAATAATTTACAATATTTATAGATGATAAAGTACAGATTGCCCAAACTATTGATGAAGCCTTTGCAATGTTAAGTGAACATAACGAAGAATTTTAGAAATATGAGGAGGTACACATAATTTTAGTCCAGTTTAGATGCTACTCTATTCATCATATATATACAAATTTAATCTATAAATAATATATTATTTAATTAACTAATTAACATGTTATTAAACGAGTAAAAATATCAAATATATAAATGCAAACAACTTATTTAGCATTTAGTTTTGATAATAATTTAATGATTTGTTGCACATTATTTGTGAAACACATTAATTTCCTTGGTCAATACAAAATTGCTACTGTGTATTTCAAATTATCACAATATGCACGAGTATATATTTAAATAAATACATTGTAAAACATTGTGTTAAAAAAGTAATAATTTGAAATAATTTAGACAATTGTAAAATAAAACTACATGTTATGTAACAAGGAACCACAATTTCAAGAATACGTACAGTATAATAAAACACTAGTGTTATTAAAATTTGAAAATTTATGCATTAAGGAAAGACTTGACCTATTGGACTAACTAGCCTTGTTGCATAACAGATCTATATTATTAATCGATAAATGGAAAAAGTTTTTAACAAATATATCTTAAAATACTGAACCGAATTTGATGAGTTTTGTTTTAAAAAAAATGTATTCAACATGAGGGTGTGTAGATGATTTTCTTTTTCCCGAAATTTTCCATTTTCATT
>JANSTX010026956.1:0-14912 GCA_027564355.1 Penthetria funebris | reverse complement strand
ATAATATCAAAGATTAATATAATTATGTTATATATAATTATATTGTTCTCTTGTATTATATTCCTGTAATTTTGGGCAATCTTGCAATTCTATTTAATAAATACTTATATATTATGATGTGATCCGTTAAACAATTCCCAGGGCCTACAATAATTGGCGATGCCAATTATATTTCTCTCTATTATAAGCACTTCTGTGTAATTTTTTTTTTTTTTTTACATGTTTATTTCTTGGTGTTACATGAACGGAATCAAATACAATAGACCCTTGGAACTTTGTTCCTAACTTGTTACATAACTTGTTATATAAAGGCGACCAATCAGTGATATTGCTATAATTACAAAATTTACAGTCTAATATCAATGATTGGTGATGTCATGAAATGAATGCATTAAGATTGTTTCTAAAAAGATGTATGTTTCCTAAACTTTATGACCTACCAAAAAATCAAATCAAATATTCACAGGTTTGTACATAAATTTTATATTAAAATATCGAAATGATAGATTTTATAACTCTTTATAACACCTGTGCTTCTTCTATGAAACTTTTTTTCATATGTAATTCACCAAAATCTGTAACGAAAATTTATGCAAACTCAACAATGTCTTTGTGATTGCTTCCTTTTTTGCTCTTTTGTTATGATTTCTATTCGATTTAAATAATAAATTTCCATCAAATTTATCGAAAAGATATAGCAAAATAAGTTAAATATTCGTTTTATAAAACTTTTCAACTGAAAATTGTACATAAACCCACTTCGACATTACATTTTCCTAGGCTAATAAAAAAAAAAAACAAAACATAGAATTTATTTAAATAAAAATTGTCATTATGTTAATAAATGAAAATATAACAACTTGAAGAAGTTTTCAATTTAAATATTATATATTATGGTAGGCCATTGTGACGGTGAATGTCAACATGTATTTAGCTATTGGCTACTATGAAACGAAGTACATTTATCCTATCGACTACAAGTTTCACATTATATTAGAAACTAATGTAGTTTTTCGATATTATTTGAATATTACATATGGGATAGTACTTATAATGGTGCCGTTTGATGAACATGTTAAGATGATGATATGACATTATTGCTTGCTAGATAGAAATTATAGCAACATTTTTAGAATAATGGGACGAAATGCCGAATGGAGGTATTGGCTACCATCAAGAATACTAAACTAATATATATCTATAAGTAATGTCAGCAGAATTTCGATCACAAAATATGCTTTGACTTTAGTTGCATATTAGAATCGAAAACTTAACATCCACAAAGTCATTCTATGCACAGTGCACAACCATGTTATGCTAAGAAAGGATACGAGATATTTTCAATATTGATATTATGGTCTGTAATTGGAATGGTCGGCAGATTTGGAACATTTTGTTTTGAAAATATGCAAAACATTTGCCATCTACAATAGCGAAGTGACAGCAATAATGTAATGCACACATTGATTAATTGATTACACAACCAAGTGCCTTATGTCAAGTGTTTTAAAAATACATAACACTTAAATAAAAATGGACACATACCCGTATAAAGTGTTATCAATTATAATAAAACTACTGTTATCATTTTGGAGATGTTGAAAATAAATTAAATTCTATGAAAAATTAGTTATTGTTCAATATGGATATTGACATAAGGTCTTCCGATGCACGAATTGGAGTTTGTGGAATTCATTTCCATTTGCAACGAAGCATTGACTTCAAAATGAGTTCAAACTTTCATAATTTTTTTTTATAATACCTTAACTTCCAAAATTGGCCATATAAAGAAGCACATTTAATTCAAGTCAAAAAAGTATGGTGGCCATTGTTTGGGACGACCTGTGGAACAAAAAATGTTCAACTGTTGGAATAAAAATTTTTATGCGCCCAAGTAATCAACGCATCGTTCAACACCTTTTGTTGCTACATTTGGTGGCTTTCACCTTATTATAAACATTAAATTTTTTTGTTCTCAATCAGAAAACATCAAATTTTTGTGTTGACGTCTCGTTGCCTTTTGTATGACGTTGTCAAATCTTCTACTTTTTATATCTTTGTAATGTTTTAACTTAAGTTCATTGTTTAGCATTCGGTGTACGCTTTAGTCATTTAGCTATTTAGATAATTTTTAATTTATGTTCTTATCTTATGAACCATTTTCGATGATGTTGTAGGTTTATATATAATTGTTATATTGAATGACTCTTTATAGTCTATATGGATGGATTATGAATCTATAGCAAATTCTAGCCAATTCATCCTCTATGGTCTTTCCATTTGATACTTGCACATTCAATATAGAAGATTAAATGTATTTTCTATAGCATTGATTTTCCATGGGTATATAAAATATCAATTATGATGTACATAAATGATAAAATGGCCTATTTAAAGGCATATATTTTAATGTCTTTAAAATTATATACTTGATGTTATTAACATTTCATTTGTAAACAAAATAATGTCGTTTATTATATTTGATTAAAAATGTTAAAGCATATCATATTACATTTTTAACTATGCATACAATTAGTCTGTCGAACATATGAGCATATTTATGTTATATGCTCGTGTATGGGGTACTTAAATACGTTTTATTGGAAATTAGAGTCATTTGATATACATCACTGAATATTGTGCTATTATTAAATTTCTAATATTTTATTTTCTTAACGATGTAAATATCCACATTTACGTATTATTCTATAGCTTTATCCACACAAAGGAATATCAGTTACTAAAGATCATTATAAAAACTTTTAATCACTCTGTAGATGAATTTTTGATATAAATAGTTGGTGGCAGAGATAATTAGAAAACAAATTTTTATAGACTCGGAAAATATAGACAGGTAAGCAGCACTCCCAGCTGAGGTCGTTAAAAAAACTTTATATATTAAAACACTAATATTAATTTACAAATGAGTATACAAATAAAATTGTCCGACATCTATGGATATTAAAATGTTTAAAATTCAACATAAATTAAAAATATCAAAAAGAAAATTCATAGTTTTTAAAATCATCAAATATTTGCTCTTTGGGAATTAAGAGGTATGAAAATCGTAGCTGCAGTTGTTCTAATTTTAATCAGAATATTTTATTCAATGTTTCAATTATGTGATAATTGAAATGTCGAAACATGATAAAAATTCTGAAAAATGGTCAGCGCCTTCACTTTGCTACAAACCATCCCAAGTGGCACAAGTTTCCTTAATGACGGTTCTTCGCCACATTGTTTTTGGACGATCCGGTCTTCTATTAGCCTGCGGGTTCCAGTCAAGCGCATACTTTGCAATATCACCCACTGGTCGCGTCAGTGTATGGCCGATCCAATTCCATCTTCTTCGGGTGACAGTCTCGTTCATCGCCTCCAGATCTACCAGTCTACACAAATTCTCGTTGGTTATTATGTTTGACCAGAAAATTTTTAATATGCACCTAAGGCACCTATTGACGAAAACTTGGATTTGTGACACGATGTTATTTGTCATCTTTCAAGTTTCGCAGCCATAGAACAGTACCGGTAAACAATTGCCAGACTCCATTTAGCATACCAAACATTTGTGGTGCCTTTTGTATGCGGAACTTTACATCTGTCTCAGCCACACCACAAGCTTCACAGATGTTGGAAGTCCTCCATTTCATCTATTTCTTCCCCGCCGACCACCAGTGAACATCTTTCAGACGCACCAATTTTCATCAGTCTCGTCTTTGAATGTTTATCTTTAGACCGACCTGCGAACTATATTTCACAAGTCACTTTAATTTCTGTTTCAGATAGCAAATAAATGTCGTCAGCGAAGTCGAAATCTTTAAGTCGACCGGTTAGACTCCATCAGATACCATGTGGTTCTGAGTTTACCCTGATCATAACCCGTTCAAGATGAGCAGGAACAATAGTGGCGACAGTATACATCCCTGTTTCACACCAGAATGTACATCAAAATCATTGCCAAGTCTTCCACGATGTAAAACTCTACACGTATCGCCACGATATAGACCACGAATCATGTTCAGTAGTTTACACGGTATTCCATAACTTTCTAGTATAGTCCGCATTATTCCACGATCAATACTATCGAATGCCTGGTTAAAGTCAACGAATAGCACATACAGTGGTGTTTGCCACTCAATTGACTGCTCCACAATGATTCGCAATATATTAATACGGTCAGTGCAAGATCTTCCTTTCGAATATCTGTTTGTAAAACTGAACGGATCCTATCGTGTGCGATAATCGATAGAACCTTGTTTATCGTGTACAGCAAGGTGGTACCACGCCAGTTCTTACACATACCCAAGTTACCCTTTTTCGACAATTTGACTATCAACCCCTCTTTCCATAAGGTTGGAATATCATCAGATAACCACACTTCACTAATAATGGGATCCAACTACAATGGCTTCCAAGTCGAATTTCAACGTTTCTGGTGATATGTAATCGGTCCCGGCCGCCTTACCGCACTTTAGATGTTTTAAAGCAAATTTGATTTCACCACGACTTGGAACAGCGTCCCTGAATCGCCTTGTAGTCGGTGACCGGTCAACTGCACTTTGAGCAACTTGAACTTCGAGTCTATTCAGTAGCTCGCAAAAGTACTCACTCAATTTTTCCATTTGTTGGATGTCGTATGAGATCTGAAATATCCGTCCCTGGATTGAATTTCACGTTCAGTTTTAAAGCACCGCCGGTTAGTTTTCCCACCAGCTGGTAAGTTTCTCTCATATTATTTGAGTTTGTAGCGGTGTTGAGCCCGAACTGCAATATTATCAAAAAAAAAAATGGTGCTTATCCCGCCGTGCACTTTTACTAACGGCCTTGACCAATTGACTTTGTTGTGTATGTTGGCCCCGTCGTTCAATCGCATTTCCGTTGTTAATAATATTCTTTATTTCTTTTCTTCTCCTTATTAGACTCCATGTGGCATCACTAATCCATTCCTTCCTTTCGTAATGAATGAAACCAATAACGTCCTCTCCAACCTGTCAAAATGCACCCGCGACCTCATTCCAGTTCCGTCTATCGCCGTCACATGTCAAGCGACCTACCAAATCGCCTGTGAATCGTTGGTTTACCCCCTCATTACGAAGCTTAGCAACGTTTATTGTTTTAACTGTTCTGGGTTGCCTCCTTATACTTTCCATAAGTTTTATCTCAATCTATCCAATAACCAAATAATGGTGACTAAAAACATTTGCACCCTGATAGCTGCGGACGTCTAGTATAGAATTTCTCCATGGTTGGATGGTTTCTGGACGCCCGTCAGGTGAAATCCAAGTCTCTGTGTGTATTCTTTTATGTTGAAATATGGTGCCACCAATCACAAATGGTTAGTGCATATTTTCGCAAAAAGTTCTCCATTATCATTCATGTCACCCAATCCGTGTGTACCCATGACAGACTCCCAGCTCATGTGGTCAGAGCCAACCTTTGCATTTGCGTCAACCATGCATATGACGATATCCGATCTTCTAATATCAGAAAGACAGTAAGTTGACTGTTAAAAGCCTTCTTGTCATCAAGCGAAGCCTGTTCCGTAGGTGCGTAAATCTGAACTATTGTTACATATTTAGCTGTATTTAGCCATACCTCTTGCATTCACCTGCTCCACTTTCGTCGGCTCATGCATTGTTCTAACATTCCAAGTTCCAAATCGTGTCCGTGCACATAAAAGTTTTCGGCAGTGTGAGATGCAAACACACGCTCCCAGCCGTGTTTGACCAGATGTTAGACTGAAACTACGTTACCAGCGGCCACCACTTGGGGGTAATGCAAGCACTTGCTCAGGAATTCAATTCCCCTATGTAACCCTAAACCTAATTATGCTATAAAATAACTGTAATTGATAAACAATAAATATTTTTAATCAAACTCAATCCAATCAGTATGTACATTTATTAATTTTTACACCGATTTATTTAGATCACACATTGGGGTGTACAAGTATTATTGCGAGTGTCTCTAAAAAGTATTAACTTATTTGTCGCTATTGAAAACCGAAATTGAATAACTATACCACAATTCAAGGGTAGTATATAATCTGTGCAATTATAGCACAAATTTACGCATCTACGTAACATCTACTAATTACAATAATTATTTTTGTAGTCAACTGGATAAGGATTAATACCACATTTTCTGAAAATATTGCAAATAGGGTAAAACATGCTGAACATTCAAGTAACATGAGTAAAGCTTACTGTTTTGGCAATGCAAAATTTTTTGGAAAAAAGTATCCAAATTTATGTAATGATAAAGACGGTTTTGTTAATCCTCTAAAATGACACAGAAAACATATAGAAGAATAGAGTACCTTATTGAGCTACTGAGTTGGTCTGAATTTCAAAATACATAGGATATAGTATTTGTAAAATTAAATATATTCAACATTTATAGAGCGATAAGTTAGTTGATACTGATAGCCTATATATATCAGGTGAAGCCTCAAATCATGTTTTTTTATTTCTTCACTAATGCGTTCATATCATTTTGGCATCCGATTTCTTAGTACAGTCTCACAGCTGTATACCGTACGTCTATATTGGCCAGTTGTGAATTAATTTCAATTGGAATCCAGTCAACGTTTGGCCAGAATATTGGTCTTCATATTTTACTTAAAAGTGCGTTTCAATTATATAGCAAACCAGGATTTTATATAATTGGCAGATACCTCTGTAGTTTATATTTTACCCTCTCGAATGCCTGAGTCACATTTAAGAAAATACTTGAGCAAACCTGTTTTCTCTCCAAATATTTGCGACTCAATTTAGAACCTAAAATTGTGTTATAAACACATTCTTGAACCAATGAAAGCTATGGTGTACAGGTAGTTAATATGAATTTCAGAGGTATAAACCCTCTGGACTGAACGAGATTCGGATGGAAAACATTGAAAGCTGTATATCTATTGTCATCAAAATGTATTAAAGATGTATATCTATTATCATCAAAAGAAATAGTAAGAAATGAAGAAACTCACTGTTGAATGCACGCAACTATATGACAATTTGACAGATTTGTATAAAACGATTATATGCAAGTGCCGCATATGAAAAAAAAATTGATGTTGTTCAACTATAAAACGATGATATAAGCGACAATTTTGCAGATAATTTCATGTCTTGTTTGTTGCATAAAATATTCAGCAGTATTTGAACACTTAAATAAATGAATTGAGGTAAACGAACTACTGCAGAAATGTTTGCTATGTGGTTCAAATTGTATATACTGTATATATGACAAATTTATATTAAGGTCACACATCGCCATAAATCACAGCACCAAACTCAATATCCGCTTTTTAACAATCATTTGAGACTACGTATCCAAATCATCTGTTAACTCTTCTTGTGGCAGATATTATCCTATATCTGAGAAGAAAATTTAAACTTTGTTGTACTAACATAGGTGTATTACATTTTTTACCTTCGTAAATATTTTCAGTTAACCAGTTAGGGGTTTTTGCGTTAACTTAATTCCTAACTGTATAATTATAATTCCTAGCTTTTTAATGAATTTACATACGGAATACTAGAAAACTGTTGTCTCTGGAACACATTGCCAACCATTCATCCATATTATCAATTTGTCAATATTATGGCCATTTTTGTGATGAATGTAGTGGTCATCGAGCATCCAGAAGTTGCTCAACGTATATTTGCCTATATTCTTGCGTTATTACCAGAAATATGAACAGAACATATACATCAATTATGACGAGTGATTGTAACCAAAAATATAACACTTTTTTATTTGTAGGTTTGTTGTGTAAACACTGAAAATTGAACTGTATATAATATATTTATCGACAAACTATATATTCATGTTAAACAGCAAATTGGAAACTAATGTGCGGATGACGTAGGCTGCAAATTAACATCGTAAGTCCGCTAACTATGTGTGCCCTTTTAGTGTAAATATAAAGATTAAGATGGAAATGTTTGTGTGTAAATTAAGTTTTTCATTTTTAAAATTACTCCTCATGTTTATAATGAGTCACCGTTGATTTCCTTATAACACGCATTTTTTGGGACTCTGAAAAACTTTGTATCAAATCTAGGATAAGGTCCTCAAATATTTATTGTTAATGTCGGAAATAATTGAGGACATCCATTTATTGAGTATGTTTGCAATCGCAATATTTGTGATGACTTTTATATAATTGGTGTGACTTTTGTACAAATGGTGTGTGATCGAGGCTAAAAAGATGGTGCGTCTGGGTGCTAGTGCAGAACAAACAAAGTTTTAAATGGGATATATCTAATCTATCATCCCTTATTCCTCTCTCAATATAAACTTGTTTTGTTAATTCGTTTTTCCAGTTGTATACTCTGCCTAATGTGTACAATAAGCATCGAAAGTACGAGACTATGTTACATTTAAATAATTCAATTATCACAAATTGTAATTTTGTTTATAATATTTTACGTAATTTTAAATGAAGAATATATGAATTAAATTAAATTAAATCTATCCTTAATACGTGTATTCAACAGCAGCAGCTGACCAACTAAACATTAAAAAAATGGTAAAACCAGGAATAAAATATAATTTTGAATGCGACTGTACTACTATATATGCTCGTGTAAGTGTAAGTGAAAGCGACCATTAATATGTAAATGGATTATCCAAAAATACTCTTTCAAAATAATTGAAAGAGTAAAAGAGAACTCTAATAGTACGACTAACTTCACGATAAATTTCTCCTTCTTATTTTTTCAAATGCATTTATGTTCACACCTGACTGTACATACTGACCTTTAAATGATGTTCAATGACCTTATGAATTGTCAATATAGCGACATAATGTCTAATTGTGGCGTTTATTTAACAGACATTTTGGCATCATATTAATTTGAAATTTTTGTATAGCATTTTTAAATAATGTTCGGTATACGATAATTTGAGTACGTTTCAACATATCGAAATGAATTTTTTTTTTTTGATCAACAAATTCCATGTATGTTCCAGGTTCTATAGGTACAATGTATCAGACATTTCTAGGGTCCAAAATTATTTATCATACCCAATTGTAAACATTTATATCGATCTAATGGAATGTTAAAAACTTGTGCTTAAATATTTTCGTAATTCTGACTAGTAAATTAATTAGGTTGCGTCGTATTCTTAGCTGTAAATTGCATGTATGTAATTATGTTGTTAGTCTACGACAAAGTTACTGTGATTAAACCTTTAATTTGGTGATTTGAATGCACATGTGATAGTTCAAAGAACAATTAATAGTTTTATACTTTTTTAAACTAAATTTCGGGATATTTGAAGTGTGTTATATTTAATAATTGTTTAAATCAAAATAGTTCAAATGGATAATGAATGTATTCAGAATGGAATAAATTGCGGTTAAATTAACTAATTATCTATTGAAGTAGTTTTAAAATGACATAAAATACGACCAAATGTTAAACAACAGACGCATTAAATAAATAAATCGACTGACAAATGGTGTATGGTACTAAATGTTGGCGTGTAAATATAACGAAAATTCAGAAGAAATAGATTGAATAGCTAAAGCGTCATCCCAGAATCAGGATTAATAAAAAAAAAAAATAGATATGGGGAAAACGATAAAGAACAAGAAAAATTACCAAAATATTACAATTCCATAATTTATTTGTTATGGATCCTGTTATTGATACAAGTATAATTATAATTATTAACACTTTTGGTGTTTCTTTAATAATTTTGCTTTTCAATAATATTTACTTATACTTTCATCTATTTCTGGTGTATTTATGTTTACATTTTAAGAATTTTAAATTGACTAACAAATTGCATTAAGAAGAAGTAGAAGCAAAAAGCCATTAAACAAATTAATAGGCATTGATTATACGAGTATATATATGAGAACAACATTAATTTTGTTAAGGACGCATATACAAGACTTGTACTTGAAGATTATTAACATAATGTTTGACGGCATTAAGTTAATGAAAACATAATGTTTCTATTTAGATAAACATAATAATTAAATTGTTAATAAATATACATCTTATACAACCTTGCATTTAATATGGAACTATTTTTGATTTTCAATTTTTCAATTTTTCCAATTTTTTTTTTTCTTTTATTTATATCGATTAATTTTTAATTTCTCACTATGTCGGAAATTAGATTATTTGGTGTGAAACGTTATGTTTAATTCAATTTCAGAAAATATGTATAAAGTACTTTAGAAATATAATTTAATTCCAAATCGTTAATAATGTAATCTAATTTGGAACAACTATTAACACATTTACAATTGAAGTAAATTTTATTGAGGCAAAAAAAGAGATTTTTAGCTATATCAGAAACTGAATTTCGGTAATGATCTTAGAGATGTAGAGCAAGAACATTTATCAGACTATGATTTATGATGTTAGCACATATTCACAATATTGGAAATAAATAAAGTTCAGATCTATGCCCTGTATAGTGATTTAACAACTAGCCAGCTAATATTGATTGATGATGAATGATTAGAGAAATAATATTTGTCTGTTCACATTTTTATTGTTAAAGTCATTCACTTCGATTAATTCCTTGATATAATTAAAAAACCTATATAATAACTCAGACCTGTGATAACGGATTTAATTGTAAATAAAAAGAGGCTGTGAATTGTATTCATCAATTTGTATGGGTATACCAAAATTTTAATGAATCTTCCACAATATAGAACACGATCGATTATTCTACTATTGTTTACAACGTTGTGATCAGGTCTGAAACCAATATATTCTTTACGAATATTCGGTTTCAAAACTGAATTGATTTTACCGTATTTAACTATTACAACTACTTTGTTAATTGTGTTCAGTAAAGTAGTAAAGTTATCTTAATTTACCTTTCTTCGTAACCTAGACTATCAGTCCGTTTCCATTCTATCGGCATATCATCGGATAATCTGACTTTAATAATAATAGTGTTGTTTAAGTTCAATTTTTAAAATTCTGGTTCAATATTATTATACAACCTAATCTATTATAGTAGCTTATAAATGTTAATAATTAATTAATCATAGTAGTTAATTAACTTTTTAAAAATAACTAATTAAAAATGTATTTTCATGAGTTATTTTCTCATGAATAATGTTACTTACAAGTAATAATCATTTTTAATATTAAAATCTCATTTCCTTAAAGATTTTAGATAAACGGATAAAAGGACAACGCATTATCAAGTGTATATTTTATTAAATATTTTCATTTTATTTGGTGAAAATGTAAGGAAAATATTATTATGGTAATTGAATTTAGGAAAAAAATGGAAATTTTTATGTTTATTTTTTTTTTAATTAACTTATGGAAAAGGTTTCAGTTTGTATATTATAAATTATGCAAATTTGCTTGTCATTTTATTAATATAAGTACATGAATTATATGATTATTTTGTACCGTGTTAACAGGGAGAAATTGAAGTTTAAATTTTTTTACAGAAAAAGGAATGTAATTTTTTTATGAAATATTAAAGGGTAAATTGGAATAAAACATTTATTTATGTAGAACAATGAATAAGTTAATAAAAATTGATAATTAAGAAGCGAATTAAATTAACTTGTACATCTACAAAAATTTGTAGCTATGACAATCATATTTTATTTTATACATTCGTGTGCTTTTAATGACTATAATAAATTATTAGAAATTTGAGTATGAATTCATGAAAACACCGCATCTTGATCAAATTTGTCTATTTGTGAAAATATTTCATTATCGACTGTGACAATTTCACCTAAAAACACTTTATTTGAATTAGTTTATTTTAATATTGAACACACATGTACACCATCTTTTTTGCATCGATCGCACGCCATTACTGACATATACCGCGATCAAGTTACTGGTGACGCTTCGTTGAAGTAAAAATTGGTTGAGTAACTTAGTATCATCGGTCACTCGTCACCAATAATCATAATTGTCAATAAATTATATTTACTAAATAATTTCACTTTCAAATAGCAAACCTGAAAAAGATGTACATTTCGTTTAATCGATAAAAGATACAACTGCTTAACAAAGAATATCTTTTTATCAGAAGACTTTTAATTAAATCCTAAAATGAGAACCGTGAATGCCATCACAATACAGAAATACTGTCAAAAGTAGTTTATCCATGTTCTTGACCACATTAATAGGTACGAGTTTTTAATTAATAATATATCTTATAAATGGAGGTACAACACTAAATTTCTGAAATATAAACAGATATGGCTACTTGTTCAACTTACTATAGATGAATATCAAAATTTTATTCACAGACCTTTAATATTTCAGAAAAACATTTAGAGATTCGTCAAAGAGAGATCGATAAATCCTACCAAACAGTCACTTGATATAATTTTTGAAACGTAAAAAACATAATTTAAATAAACTTCCAAGTTTGATTTATATATGGTTCTCAAGAAAGCTGTTTGACAGAGATCACAAATGCATTAGTACCATATGATGGCTTATAGCATTGAGTGTAATAAACAAGAAAATTCTGAGTAAAACGTGATACAATGACTATCTTCTTGTAATGGAAATCAGCAAAACTACACCTATATTGTGAATATATTGATAAAGCGGAAGGCAATTGGTGATACCCGTATACCAGTCAATCTGGTCAGAAACAAAATTCGAAGAGTCGAAGTCCTCTTTAAAGATTTAAATATAATACAAAAATAATAAATATAATGTTAAGAATACATAGTATCTAAAAAATACATTGAGACGTACATGCACAATAGACAAGAATAAAATGAAAATATAGTTCAGAACAATATCTTCAGATAATTATAGACTGCACTTCTGGTACGTTATACACATGAATTAACATCAAAATTAATATAGTAGAATGCCATAATTTGCAGAAAATTCAGGATATGGAAAAGATGAAAATCATATAAATTGACTGTTTTCACATTCTGTAACAACTGCAGATGACCTGAAATGGTATTGGGTATTGGTAAAAATTCGAAAAACCCGATCATAAAGGGCAATTTTAAAAATTCATAATGAATGATTCGTTCTTAAAAGGTTCAGAAAACTTAACATTAGAACATAAAGAATCAATGCAAACATTAGACATACTTCACACTTCCTGTATATATTAAAGACTGCTTGAGCTAATCTGATTAAAAATTTGAATACAAAAACTATGGAATTTGTTATTGAAGATCAAAGGACTGCACATTTGGTATATTGAAACAGAATATATATACTTACAATTACTTGACCTAATCCAATTGGATATTTTAATTCACTCGATACTGACAAATGCAAATCATTTAAGATCAGCGGACAGGGACTATGAACTGGTTTATAATTGCACACCATTATTGTTAAGGTGATTAAACTTATCGTGGGCATATGGAATTGTGGAAATGTTAAAATTACTAAATACCTATAGTATGGTAGCATGGTGAGAGGATCAGCAATCAAAAAAATTTAAGTTTACATTCGTGGTTACCACCATATAATTTACAAATCTGTATGAACATATAATTTACTAATCTCTGGGCGTAAAGCCCTTTGCATATTTAGTATATACCCTTAGGTATACCAAACAGGGGTGGAAAACGTGGCTGAAATGCTGAATTGCGGTTCATCACTCCCAGAAAATATTTGCACCCAAAATAATTAACCCCTCTAAAAAATAATGTGGCTTATTTTTAACACAATTATAATCAACTTGGGAATGGTCGAGTCGGGAGGGGTGAGCGTTTTTCACCCCTGTTGCTCTTTTTGTCAATGTGTAAGCGAATCTATGCTTACCAATTGAGAAAAAAAGCAAAAATGCAAAAAATGTACAAAAAATATTAAAAAAAAGTGTTAAAAACCGCTTTACACCCCTGTATTTTAAAGGAGGAGGGTTGAAAGCTATTCAAATATTATTCTAATAGTGAATATCTATCTAGAAAAGTGTTTGCAAAAAGTTCACCTACGTTATATTATGATAAAAAAAGAGATTTAGAAAAAAATACGTTTTTTACCCCTGTAGGTTAATGGGGAGGAGTGAAAACAAATTTTAAATTGTTCTAATTATGAATAAAAATATATTTGCAAACATTCTACGTTGACTTTACGCCATGTTATGACAAAAAAAGTGATTTTAATAAAAAAGGGGTTTTGAAAAGAAAACGTTTTGGTGGAGGTGGGAGGCGAGCTACGCCATTTTGACTTTGATTCGGAAAATACTCATAGAGGCGCAACGTTTAAGGGGTCTTTAGACAATCTCTGTAAGAAAACGGAGTTTTGTGGATTTTCTCATCAGTATTGTGTTTAAATTGTTTGTATTTTTTAGTCAACAGACATTTTATGAGACATTAATGCATTTTACCGTTTGGAGGCAGAAATGGACGTGTATATATATAAAGTTAGATAAAATATTTTGATGGATTAATTATTATATTATTATTATTATTATAACTTCGCATTTCCATGTGATATTTTGTGTATTTTATCAATACCAATTATCCTTATAAAAGCAATAATATAGTTAGAACATTTACATATAAATTTTAAATTTATCCTTCAGGGAACAATTGTGCATAATCATTTCAAAAGGATTTAAATAAAATAAATAGCTTTAAAATTAAATGGTATTCTCATTAAATTTGTAAATATTTCCAAATGTTTCTGAAATAAAAACAATTCAATAATAATACTACGCAATTTAACTCTTATTATGGTTAGGAATACAAATTGTTTTGAACCTCATCGCATCTCGCCTTACTTTCCATATAATATCCTTTTTTCAGTATTATTAAATAGCTATTATGTGACTAGTGAATTAAATATTTGTTTAAGGTGAAATGGGTAAATTTTCCAAATTCTTCGTTTATGTTTAGTAATAGGTGAAAAGAAACTGTTATCCTATTGGAATACTTTTAACCGCGATATGTCTTCTCTACATACATTTTA
>JANSTX010026945.1:0-14916 GCA_027564355.1 Penthetria funebris | reverse complement strand
AAAAAATAGAATATGTATATATTTATATATATATATTCCATTTTTTGTTTATATATATAAATATGTTGAATATAGTATATGATGAATGAAGGTTCTTTATAAGAAGTCATCAGCAAAAAAAAAAAAAAAGTTAAAGCAAAAGTCCATCAAAAAAATGAAGTTATATTCTGGTAAAAAAAAACTGTATTGTATAAAAGTGTATTAAAGGTGCACACGATTAAACAAACTTTATTATTACATAAATAAACAGACGTTGGGTTGTTAAACAAAATTATTGTCGAAGAAAAACAAAGTAGAATCGGATAAACCAAATATATACCATCTTTAGTTATGAAATTATCATTTAACTGATAAGTTCAATTGAAATGTATTAGGTGAAGTCAATATAAAGACTTATAACATACTGGTGATTACCCAAATAAAAGTTAATTTATCTGAGTACACCACGAAAGATGTAGATGATCGGTTAAATACTTGAATAATTTTGTAATGTATGTAAATATACAGCTACTTAGTTTTATGGTGAGATGCTTATTCATCAAGTTCACAAGGAAGACTTTAATTTTTGGTTATGCTTTCACGCCATAAGTTAACATCTTATGTGATCGTGTTTCTGATAGTGCCGCACAGGGAAGTATATTTAGGATGAGTAATTGCAAAATGTTAATCGTTAAATCGACAATCACCATCGCACACAAATCAATATCTTAAGTTTATACAAATGAATTTGCTATTTTTCGATTGCAACATCTTTAATATAACAGAAGAACTAGTAGTTTTCTTTTGCAAAAATTTTTTTTGTCGAATGTTGCAGTCAACGTCAATATTTTCGTTTAGATTAGTTCTTGAAAAGAAATGATTCCGTTATCAAACAAATATTATCGCCTGATATTAAACATCAATTTCCATATAGGTTATCTTCTTAAAAAACATTACTGATTCACCATTCAAGTGATAATGACAGCACAGCACTACATAATTGTGTGTGAAATATTTACTTTTATCGTAATTAACTATATAACATAACAATACTTCTGATAAGATTAACGATTTCCTTTCATTTTTAATGATTTGAAGATATTCATCAAATTGCACATTTGAATGAAGTGAAGATAACACATTTTTATTACCTACTGCATAGTATTGATATGTGATTTATATCTCACATGTTTTTTTTTTTTTTTGTTCTTAATATCTATAATGTATGATAGCAACATAAAGGATGAAACATTGTAATAAATATTAAAGTAATCGCTTTAAAAATGCATAAATAGACAAAAAGTAATTGCTGTCAATATTCATATAATTTAAATTGGATTTATATACGACTGTATATACTATAATATATATATATATATATATGCCTCAATCATACAATTTATAGGATGTGATCATATCGCACATAATATAATAAGACCATACAAGATGCTGAGTTTGCATGTTGTGCATATACACCGATATGCATTTCAAAAGGCTTTTATAGTTACACGTGTGTTTTAGATTTATGGATGACTTAATAATTCAACATTTATAAGCATCAAGCATACCATTGATATAAGAGCATACTATTAAATATAGTATATAGAATTTATATAGCTATAAATATAATAATAAGAAAAATATGCAAGATGTGATCTCTTAGAAAATAAGAAGATTCGTTGACATATAAAACTCTCTATCCATTACGATAGACGTCTTCTGTAACTGAATGAATAAATAAATATGTGGGATGTGCATTATATTAAAGTGCGACGAGAAAAAATAAATTAACTGATACTAATCTCATTTTAAACAAAAATGATTGACCTCCATTTGTCAGTATTGATTTAAATTCAACATAAATAAATAATGCATGTATACGACTTGAATTATATTTTTATTATAGAATTAGTTTCCTTCCGTTGTACATATATATATATATATGAAATTGCATTCATTCTCTTCATCTCTAATCGTTGTTTGTTTTTTGAACTTGTCGACAAACATGACACTGACATTGACATTGACACCATATTCACGTCGGCTAGTAACCATTCATATGACCTTTCACACTTATATTGAATTTCTTTTAATTCCTGTCCATTGTTTTCGTTTCTATCTTTATTCATTGTATAAATCCTGTTTATTCATTGTATAAATTCTGTGTATATTAAAATCTTTTAATTACATTGTGCTATATTGCACCATTTCATATCAAATATATAACGTATAGAAATTATTAAATTTCATAATTTATTCCTTTTCATTTATTTGTCAATTGCCAATATATGATAAATTGTTGAAATTTTATTTGGAAATTGAATTTTATGCATAGTAATTTTAAATCTAACATTATATCATCATAATCATTAATGGACTTGCTTTTATATGACTATAATATGTATTTATTAAATTTCATAAACTACTCGTATCACATCAATATGTTAATAAATAATGTAAAATGTCAATAATATTATTACTTGTATGTAATATATTTGTGTAACAATATATTTAATTAATAGGGTTGAATAGTAATTGAAATGAACGAATATTTAGTATGAATAATTCATCGAGAACATCATACGGTGTATATTAATATTGAACGATATTATGGAGTATGGTCTACAATACTTGCAACATAACTATAGCCTTTATGATTATACAGCATAAGCAAAATTTAAAATCTTCGAATTTTCAATGGTAGAATTTAAAGTTGACTCAAGATGTTGTGACAAATGTTTTCATAGAACCATAGATTATTGGTTTGGTCAAATTAAATGTACAATTAAAATTTTTCAACTCAAATTATCGACAACATATTTGTTTTAGTATTTAAATATGTGATTTATTATTTAATTCGTATTCCGCATATGGCATAAATGTTCGCAATTTAATACGATATCATAAACAGAAAGTAAATAATTTCAAATTAATTAGAATGAATATTTATGCTTTCTCGTACATCTCATTGCATTATTTAAAGATATAAATTTTATCTGCAAATTAAGCTTACATTGCACAAAATTTTACTCTGTATATTCTATTATTACTTGGCATAATTAAGATGCATATATGCAAATAATTTCATATTAATTTATTTGTACCATATACGAGTACTTTACTTGTATATTAATTTACTATTTATTTGCATTATTTTAAATATATATATTTATGTTACATTACATTCCTTCTGATTTACCTATTTACGAGTGAGTACTCGTATATATAGAAAATTATATTAGAATAATTTTGAGAATTATGACAATATTTATTCAACATCATACTCGTACTATTTATGGGTTCAATTATAGTATTATACTATATATTTTCCATAGAACATTCATTAATATATTGTGATGGAATTTTAGTATAAAATTGTTTTATATAAGTGTTAATAAACGGCTTCCGTTAACATATCAAAACTATATACCGTTAATTTGTTATCCTTTATATTCTACAATTGTTTCAGGATTAATATTATATGAACTAATCCCCGTTTTCTTCTCCATCTTAACTTAGTGTTTTCGAAAAGAAAATGTAATCTTGTCTACGTCAAATTTAATTGTACCTATACATACAATTAATTTGTCTCACGTTTGTATTCTATACAATGTAATCGTAATTATGAGATTTTCTATACAATGTAATCGTAATTATGAGATTTTCGGGATTTAAAAATGTTAGTTCCAATCCAATATTTTATTATAGATTTTTTTCAAATATCTAAAATATATATATATTGTGATATAGTAAAGTTTAAACTTATGTAATATTTATAAAATTCCAAATTTTTTTAAGGGAATGTTAAATAAATATTTATGTAACGTACGAAGTATAGGAATTTTAAGATGATGAAAGAATCCTTAAAAATTTAAATAGAAATACAATTGTTTAAACATACACGAGTATAAGCTACTCATATAATATATTGTTCATATTTTATTTAAATAAAATATTTTGTTGTTTGAAGTTGTTATTATTTATTATTACTCGTATTACATTACACATTCAACGATATTAATACAATATTTGAGAACTATTTTATGTAAATATAATCATTTCATCGTGTATACAATATAGAAAGGATATATATATACATATATTTATGTTGTTTATATATAAATATGTAGATATGAAGTTTTCAAATAGAATAATTGGATAATGTATGAGAAGACATTGTTACAAATTGTGTGTTTCAATACAAAATATATAAACACAATTCAACATTTTACCATATGTTAAAGTACACCCAATGGGTAAAATTGAAATTTGCTACATGAAATTCAGTAATTTAAATTGAATATACGCGAGTATTCAATAATTTTTATATTTTGTGTGTCAATTTGTTTTTATGTTGTCTTTTTTTTTTTTTTGAAGAAGAATCAATTGAATTAAAAACAGAAACTTTTTTTTTTGTTGACTACAGTATAACAAAGAGTAGATTAATTTCTATTAAATTTAGAATATCTATTTAATTGTATTTGGGTGTAAATATTTTACATAATTGTATAATTAGTACTATTTTATACAGGCTCCTAAATTATTAGGATACATTAATTAAAAAAAACATGTCATAGAATAGCAATAGAATTATTCTTATATGAGTACTCTTAATAGCAAAAACTGAATATTATTTGTTACATATAAATCTGTATAATAAAAAAACTGTGTTTAGAATATCCAATCTTTTATAAATAAAAGAATTTTATGATTTTATATGATGAAATTTTCTTGATATTTCAAAACATATATATTTTTTAGATATAAACATAGCATAAATAAATATATATATGAAGTTATATTCAACATATTCATATATATTCAAGTACATATTGTATTGTCAAGATTTTTTATTAAAAGATAGATGTACTCTGGCAGTTTTGCTGGAAAATGGGTACAATAAATTGTATATTTGGATAGAATAGAAAAGACTTTTCTGCCCATCTAAAACTTATGTATACATAATAAAATCAAAAACTATATAATCAATCTGAAGATAGTCATCTTCATATATATAAATAATATGAATGAAAAATAATAAGAAAACAAAATTTTAAGGATGATTTTATTATCAAAAATATAATACGAGAAATTTTTTGTTGAAAAATTTATTAAAAGAAATTTTTTTTTTTTTTTTAAATCGATAAACAATTTAGTAATACTTGAAATATTTGCTTTTATATAATATAATAATATACTCGTAGTACAGAGATGTTTGTTAAACATATTTAGGATATTCAATTTTTATTTAAGGATAATCTCTGTGTATATGAATAATGATTTTTTTTCTGGGTTATCAATGGAATTTAAAATGATTTCAAATATTTATGAGTTTATAGCTCAAAATTTAAGTATCTCCAATTATAGGCATTTATAGCTTACAATTTTGAAATATTATTAATATTAAATATTGTTTATTCTGGCTTGGTTTTTTTTTTTTTGTAATTTGCAATAATGATAATAGTACAGTGATTTTGTCGTGCAAAGAAGACAAAAATAAAATTAATAAATTGATAAGTAAAAAATCCTTCATACATTTCAAGAGATTTATTATTAAAAAAAATGTAATTCCTATTACTGTATGAATTATTGAAAAATGAATATGTTACGATAGATCCACACAACTGTGAGTGTTTGTTTGTAATAATATAAGGTTATTTTATTATATAAGCAACCAACTATTTTGTTGGTGAGATATTTTTTCAACTAGTCTAACCTTGATCACACTCCATGTACTACAGGTAAAAATGGATTAAGTATATTAACTCTCTCTTACTCTGACAAAAATGAACTAAAATCAGTAAAAATGATCTAATTTCAGAATTTACAACACTTATGTTTAAAACAATATAATATGTAAATAATATGATTTGTCTTCTACTTTGACAAGTTGTCAGGCGAAGAACTACCAGCAATGCAGAAAATTGTTATGATTTAATATAATTTTATCGCAATTTTCAGTAAATACAGACACTATTTATGAAAAGTAGACTATAACATGTAATTATTTATTGATGCCTTCTTAAATGAATGTCGCATATAATTAAGACACATCAACTTCACCCTAACGATTTGAGCAATGCTAAATAATTTAATTATCAAATCTCAAAAGACTGATTTAAAAACAAATATGTATTACAACTAAAATTGTGTTCAACATAGAATCAAGAATGGTTCGTTCACCCATTGTGAAACTGCAAAACATTGTAAATATATGAGACATTTTTGTTTTTTGTATTTGGAAAAACGAAATGGTCCCGAGTAACGTATAGGGAAATGAAAATTTCTATGCTCAAACAAAGAAATTGGTTAAATTATATTGTCATATTAACAGATCATCGTTATCAGATTGTTTTGACGAGCAAGTGAGGAACATTGAAATTTCAGTAGACACGGAAAAATGATAAAAAGTCATAAAGTCCTGAAAATTCAATTAAAAATAGATCACAAAAAGTGAGGAGAACCATCGTGCAGCAGTAGACTCTTAAGTGTGTCTGGTAGTTCTCTGGAACGACAAAACTTGTTAAATTGCGGACACCCCAGATTATCAAATTATTTTCAATGTAACAAGCAATTTTTCATAGAATATTTGCGTTCAATGTGCATTTACACTTATTTTCATGTAATACGAGTATATGATACTTTTATACTCACTATTGAATAAATTACCATTGGAAATGCTAAAATTTGTATTCGTATAAAATTTCATTTAATAAAATTTCACGTTACAACCTTATTTCAAACATTTTTTAACAATTTAAAAACATATTATATGAATACATTTTCCGGGTCAGCTTTTATTTTACCAAATTAGTGAAATGCATCATTAAATTAATGCATATCAAAAACAACATTATGATATAAAATATATGAGTTATTTATTAAATGACGTTTTTACGAAATTATTATGAATTTTACTGTATTGTGTACAGAGGTTTACATATGGTATAGTTTGTTAAACTTATGACTGAATAGAATAGCAAATAATTTCGTCATTGTAACCATGTCAACTACAAATTCTTTTTTTTACCAATTAGAAAAACAAAGTATGTGTACTTTTAAAAAATATGAACATGATACCCTATTGTATATTGTGCTGTAATTTGAAATATTACACAGATAAACTATCAGTCATTATCATCTCTTTATTTTGAAAGAAAAGTGGAAATGACACAGTCATTGCCAGACTAAACTTCTATATTCGTTGTTACGACTTTTAATTCCCATTAAAGTAGGGTAAATTAAATACGTCAAATTGTATATTTTATTTAAAAACTGGGACTGTGTGACTGAATGTGTATATATATATATATTATATAAATATCAAGTGATGTCTTGATAAGTACGTACTACATATAGTTATAATTTAAATGTAGTACTTACTTCTTTTCCTTAGATTTTCTACTTCTTTATATTAACAATTCACAAATTTCTTTATATATATATAATATATATATGTATATATATATTATGAATGCAATATGTAAGGGTGAATGATAAGCTTTGAGAAATATCATGCGAAATAATTTATTTCTAATAATTTCTAAAGAATAATTAAGTATAAGTTAGATAAATGACAGTATATTATCTCATTAATTCACATATTACATACTTTAAATCATATTGTAGAATATTAGCATAAAAAATCCTAGTATATACAATATTTCACCCTTAATTATATTCAAAAAAAAAAAAAAAATTCAGATATCATCATTTTGAACTTTGTCTTCTTTAATAAAGTAAATATTATTACGTATTCCATTAATATGTACTCGTATATATAAATAAGATGTCACAAAGCTTATAAGCCGCGATTTTAAAATGACTCTGGTTCTTTTAAAACTAAATGTGATTCAAAATGTAATCTTTGTTGAACATATAGTATATATGATATTATGTCATTTGATATGCATCTATATATATATATATATATACTCTGGGTTTTAAAAAAGCAGATTTATATTCACGCGAATTTATGAAACATAGTGTATATACTAACATATATACAAATATGACACAAATGATAAACACTATATTATAAAATATATTTACCGTAAAATTTAAATATTTTCAAATTAAAATTTTTATTAAAAAATGCAGATTTCAGAAAACAGATAAAACCACGAATTAAATGAAACTAAAATAAAATGTAAAATTTTTTAATAGAAAATTTTATTCTTTATATGCTGACGCAGGTGTATCTATGCCAATATTGGGAAGTGATCATATTCTAAATTAGTTGTATATAACATTTTCGTCTCAAGTCACAACTCTTGTAGACAATGTGTGTCATACGACAGACATTAAATTGTAAATTGGATATATCTAAGGCAAGGCTAAAGTATGAGAATTAGTGGTAGCATTCATCTATGTGACGTTAATTGTAAGTTAAATTATCTAGTTTTTTGATGACATATTTCGTACTTATAGTCAATAAACACGACGGATATCTTCTTCTTTTAGCCTTTTATGTCAAGCATTGAAATAAATTATAATTTAGTTTCTAGCAACAAAACATGGAGAAGAAACGGTTTAGATGAATTAAATATAACCTAAAATCAAATGAATTACAAATAACTTATTATATATTTTTCTAGTAATCTATAAATATTATATACGGTCAATATAAAATTGTAGACCTAATTATAAACTATATTTTATGAAATAAAAAAAAAAAAAAAAACAAAGTTCAACACAAATTAATTGTTAATATAAAAAAAATGCGCTTTTAATTAAGTTCTATTGAATAAAAAAAATAAAACGCTGATGAATTAATATGTTTCAAAGTTTAAATTGCTTTTGAATTAAATTAGACAGATGTTTAAATAGTTTATAATTATTTTATTATTTCTAAAATTGTATTTTCTTGTGAGTATATACGAAATAGTATGTCAATTATAAAGAAACAAATTTTTATACATGGATATTTAGCTCTATAAATGTCTTTATAATATAAATATAAATTCTATTTAATTTCAAGGAAATGTTAGATAATGCAATTATGTTGCCTAATTTAACACATAATTTGTAATCAATAAACGACAACATAATCATGGTAATATTTAAGATAATTCGTATTCTTTAAAGTTACCCATTTCATATTGTATCATCTTGGCTCTTCATCTAAGCTACTCGAACCCATTTATGAAGACGAATATTGGTTATCATGATATCAACAAGTTATTGATTGCAACATTAAGTATGATGTTGTACGAGTGTAGAATTAGAATTCTCTAAAAATCACATATTATTTTTGTAAATACTGCTTTGCTATTGATGTTTGTTCGTATATATATATACTAAAAGCGTTGTTGCATAAATCAAATTATGTTACGTTATTAATTAAAGTTTTTTTTTTCCTATTATTTATTTTCAATTTTCAATTATTGCCAAATCATTTTATGTAAAACTATCAAAGACTATGTCATTCATATGAATTTTATGCAAACACAAATGATTTATTTATTCAAAACGATTATTAGTCTGAGTGCATTTATGCCAGTAAATTTATTTATAAACAATCAAACAATACAGATAAACTAAACTATCTATATTAAATTTCTTAATTTGAATACATTCGATTATAATAACAACCCTTAATTATTTTTTTTTTTTGTTAAGAAATTTTCAAATAATATAAATTAGTTAATAATGGAAATATAGAAATTTCTGTCTTCTTCTCTAATTACTTTAAATTCCAATAGTAAAATTGCCACCCTTGGCTTTATTCGTGTTATTTAATCGTATTAACATATTTCCAACAAATACATTATTTATTCAGAAGGGTTATATTATAATTATTATATTGAAAAAAAAAAAAAAAAATATAAAATACGTTCTTATAATATAATTTTAGGTAAAATGTGCTTTTCATGCATGTTAAAAATATATGATCTCATATTTTAAATAATTATAGGGTTGAAATCCTTTGAATCAAAAATTATTTTACCTATTTAAATATTTATACATATTTATACAAATATCAAAATATTTGACTCGTATACCTTAAAATTTAATGTTAGCATTTATATTTGTTTCTCCATTTAAATAATAAACTATCAGGAAATACAAATAATAATTAAATGTAGGTAGTAATTAAATGGGTATAATTTGTATTATACCCTTATGATATTTTCATAGCAATTTAAAACGATTTATAAATTGGTTTATTTAAGTGACCACACACTTGCCATAAGTGAAATCAAGAAGGACGAACATATTGAATTTTATGTAAACATTATAAGTGTTCTACTTGTCATACAATTATATTATACAGTTTGGGTTGTATAATCTAAATTTATATATCCTGACACATTAGTAGCATTAGAACATTTCATTAATCTATATCACCATTAACATTGTTTGTAATATAATGAGGAAACATATCCTAGCATTTCAGTAACACAATGATATCTATCATTTGATCAAATAATATCCTATTTACATACTATAAAATATGTCATATAATATAAAATAACGTTTAGCGACAAAAAAATTATAACAATATTATTTATATGGGTATATCATCATTACCGCCAGCTATTATATCTCTTGTTTATTCTTATTGTGCCGGTCAATCATGATTTATAGTTTAGAATTATAATTTTTTTTTTTTTACCACTATTACATATAATCACTTTAAACAGATCACTACATTTATCAAAATTGATAACGAAAATACTCGATCACAATGGATAGTTACTGTAAGTAAGGTTCAATTTCGGAATTTTGGTTTATGCTAATTTGCAAATTATGTTCACTGAATATACCCCTATAATTACTTTTGTATGGGATGAAAACAATGTGTCGAAGGACAAACGAACTGTAAGGTCAATCAAAACTCATATATTTTAATTATATTCAAATTAATACTGGAAAAACTTTTACAGAACGGATACAATGAGACAAATTCGTTACATCCATCAAATATAGGAAAGTTTGTAGAAATATGATATATTTGCAACTTAGGCTTGAAATTCGAATTTTAAAAACAAAGTATATAAATGTTGGTCAATAAATTGAATCAGACATTAACATTTCTATTTGGTTTCAGTGCTGATAATATATGTATCTCTTGAAATGTTAAAAATAAAATAAAATTGTTATTTTTCGAATACTGTCATTTAGTAAAAAAAGAAAACACAACCACAAGATCTTGATTGTGAAACTTCCACAATACTGTTGTGACAAATTTGAAAAATAGTTCTAATCAGTTATGCATTTAATAGCTAGTTTTCAATTCATGTAAAACGTCTCAGATACATATTATCCAGATATTATAAACTGATTATAGAAATATAAGGTATCTTGTTTTAAACTATTTATATATTGGTTTATGTAATTGACCACACTTGGCATATAAGTGAAACCTAAGAGTGACAAACATGTTGAATTTTATTCAAATATTTTAAATGTTGTATCAAGTATGCGATAATTATATTATATAATTTGATTTGTAGAAACTAAATTTATAGTTTTATAGCAAAATAGAAAATAAAATCTATCCTGAAGCATTAGTGCCACTAGAAATGCTTTCACACCCCCATTAACATAATATGTAATATGTGTTAAATATTTTATACGTAACGCTATTTATTCTACATATACGAAACCATAGTGCCTGTTACAAATATTGTATCATATATCTCAATTATATAGTAAATTTAATAAACTTTTAACCACTTTTAAGCCTATCATTTAAAGAAGATTCTGAAGTACATAATATGTACATTCTCTGCCTTTAAATTAACTTTAAAAAATTTTAAAAATATATATTATTTTTTTTTTTTATTATTAAAAACTATTTACAACAAACAAACTACTTACTTCAATTTTTATGCGAAATAATCCATTAAGAGTTTAAAAAAAAAAACATACACTTTAACTGCATTCACAAAATAAAAATAAAGAATGAAAGTAAAAAGAACGTTATTTATTGTATATATATTATACAGAGTTAGTACTCTACACCATCCAAAACAAAAAAAAAAAAAACAACCCACTTTTTATCTTCTATACTGCTGCACAAACATAATATTTTTTATAACTCTCTTTATAACTCCAAAATTTGCACTAAATATACATCTACTTTTATAAAAGCTTTTCTTTGTGATTTTTTTTTTTAAAACAAAATTCTCACTTAAAATAGAAAATTTATAAAACACAAAAAAAAAAAAAATATAAAAATACTAACTAAAATAGTTCAACAATTCTGAGTGTATCTTACAATAAAAACTTTATTATAATTTGAATTCAAAATTTTAAAAATATGGTAAATAGAAATAAAATTTTTATTAAAAAATCGTCAAATTTTGCATTAAAACATTTTTTTTAGAAGATATTTTTTAAGTAACCATTAAACTTAAATAAATTCATTTATCATTTTTCAATTTGATATTATCGTCACAATTTTGATATTATCGTCAATTTGTATTTCTTGGGGGCGACTTCAAACAAAAAAAAAAAAAAACAAAACAATTATTCGCTTCAATGATTTTATTTTTTTAAATAAGTGTAATTTAATTTATTTTTTTCCTTTACACATCACAGAATTGATATTGTAATGTACACATAATAGTATTTTGATATTATAAATAAATATAGTCACAACACAATTTATAAACAAATTAATTATTTAAATTATTATTTTTATTAATAAATTTTTTTGTTTTAAAATTGCCCAAAAATTTAAACGATTTTACCATTGAAATTTTTTTAAGGTTTGCATAAATTATATAAATCCGTTTTGAAATATCCTCTTTTTCTTTTAAATGATTTTTTTTTTGTTTTTTTAAACCAAATCTCGTAATTTTCTTTCCTATAAATTTATACACGATATTTACAACATAAAACATACATTATGCTACTTCTTTCGTATATTAACGATTACATAACCGTGTCCGCAAAATTGGAACGTCATCGAATAACTGAAGAGCATAAACCATTGAATGCAGTCTATATACCAACTGAAAACATATTATTTTCTATTTTTCCCTTTTTGTTTTTTTTTTTTTTATTAAAAAATTATTCAGTCAAAGATATCGTCGAGCAATGTTATATCACCCATGGCAAGAGTAGACAAAGTGAGTATGTTGTATAATACTTGCTCTAGTAATATATACCATCATTGCTGATGCTGCTGTTAGTTGATGTTTTATGTTAATCAGATAGAAAATGCAAAAGAAAAATAACGATTTTTTTTTTTATATAGAAAAATGAGAGCTGAGAATTTGTTTTCCATTTTTTCACCACCAGAAAATGATATGTGAAGAAAATTGTATATATGGTAATTGTGAGAATGTTTCAAATAATGAAGTTTAGGGGAAGTAGAATGTCAATAAAGAAAATTGCAAATTTCATTCATGTTTATAATATAATTTCAAAAGTGTAGAAGAGATACGATTATTTAATGTACATAGTACTCGTACACCCTTCTTACTTGAGCAAATAAAACTCCTGAAATGAACGAAATGAATATAAAGGGAAAAATATTATTGCGCAAATTTTATTCGCATTTATAAGGGGTAGATTTTGTACAAACAAGAGATCCTTTGAATTTATTACATGCACCGACAATTGCGTATTAAATTTTCACAAAAAAAAAAACAGAATACATAAAAGGAAAAACGCACATGGTGCGTTGAAAAGAATTTTATTAAAAACTATTTAGACATTCGTATTCGTATAAAGTTTTATATTAATTTGTATGTCCTGTTCTATTCAATCGAAGCAGGTTCTAGTACAAATTAAATAAACAAAAATCAAAACAAGTCGGTTAACATCCTTTAATTCTACAATTTTATGAACATTTTACATATTACAATAATATGTTATAATATATACGTGTAAAATATACATCTTGAATTAACTAAAATCTTCGAAATGGATACTGTTCTCTATTTACTTCGTTACGTAAAAAAATTTATCAGCCCATCTTGTGTTTAATTATTATCAACATTATTATATACATATTATAGATTGGTGTTATCGACCATAAGAATGAAATACCATTACAACAGCCTGATTATTTGACATGTCGTTGATATTTCATATTCAGACTGCATATATTTCTGCCTGAAATGTGCTTGTGATACCTACAATTTAGTTTTATGTCCATTAACTTTCGTCTGAAGCTTTGCATCCCATGATATCCTTATTGAAGTTTTATTTATCTATCATACATACCCATACCTCTCATTCTTGCTTCACTTTTGATTCTTAACACTGTTCTCTATAGTAGTAGAATTGATATTTACCAATTGGAAAATATTAAATCAATTATAATTATCCGGTTACATATTTTAATATTTTAGCAAAGTGGTGCATAAATCCTCAGCTACCAATAGTTTGTTGGCGAGATATTTTTTTTATCTGAGGTAAAGATTGGTTGATAGTCGTCCACTCTATATTCGTCACTTTTGATGAATTTTAACAATTGAAAGAAAATATAGCACTTGGTCGGGAAAACTCAAGCATATCATCATAACTATTAAATCTTCAAATAGATCAGTATCAAAATTAACACTAGTCTACATTGGAGTCTAGATAATTGAAATATTGTATTATGGACTCAAGCAATTACTCTTACTTTTGTTCGGCCTAAAGTAAACATAACAGAACTTAGCTAAAAGGAACAATAAATATATAAAAAATATTTTACTTATTTTTATTTATAAATCCTACAAATCATAAGATACATTTTATTGGCATAAGGTATTTTTAATAAAGCGTGTTTTTTTTTTTTTAACTCATTTCCATATTCATTTCGTCATGGATTATTTGGTACTATGATGATGATGATGATAGCATATATAGCAACTCAACGTACGTAAAGTATTGAATTTATTTGTTATGCTCCATCAACATTGAAATTTTATTTAAATTTTTCTGTACAATTAATGGGAATTGTTTAACCATAACTTAAGTCTGTATTTGCAA
>JANSTX010026934.1:0-14917 GCA_027564355.1 Penthetria funebris | reverse complement strand
TCCAACATGACCGTTGATTGTCCGCGCCCTTTCGGGTAACCCCCATATACCACATATGGAAGCCATTCCACTATCCGTAACCTGTGGACGCGTCCAGTTGCAATCAACTTTGCAAATGGTCTGCTGTCAGTGCAGACCATTTTCTGGAGGAAAAAAAAAACGTTGACGTTTAAATTTTAGAATAAAAAATATCCCTCATATATTACAGCATTGACAATCCTGTTTTTTTTTTTAATTGGGACTAAGAAGACGGGAACTGTACGCCACTGATTTTTTTTACATACTCTCATCCCGATTAAATTAACGATCTGGTAACCTGTAATGAAACATCTGATCAAGTTATTGCATATGTTTTATATATACATACGTGTGTTATATCTACTGATTGTGATATGTAAATTAATTGATTCCTTTTAAAATGCTCACATGAACAATTTATGGAATAAAATTTGTCTAATGATAGGATGTGAATTCAGATACCTTCAGTCATTAACATTTGATGCAGAAAAACACCTTTCAATTTGTAACATATTCTGTGATTTAATCTGTCGATATTTTTTTTCCCCATTTTTCATGTGTATTAATTGATTTATTTATTTTTTTAAATTAATTTTTATTAATACTCAAAATATGTTTTTCAGTATTATGTAAACAAAATTCACTGAAAATTTACAACAAAAATTGTTTATTAAAATTTTAGAAATAATATTTATATACTCGTAGTAATTGTAATTTGTTTCTATATTTAAAAAATAAAAATGATACTCATGAATGATAGATATAATGACTATAAGCTCCATAACTCAGTTATGTGTTTTTTTTTTAAAAAACTTTATATTTGTTTATTAAATATATATAATTTTTTAAAAAATATTTTGACGTTTTTATAAAATATTAGTAAATAAATAATGTTACTAATGTAACCATTCACTAGAGTATAAATATATTATATTGTAATATCTTGATAATTCTATGAATTTTGATGTATAGCGTAGTATATTAAAATTTAATATCTATCTTAAATAGAATATAGACAACATTAACTTACTATAATGGGTGACGAGTGGAGTGATCACCTTCGCGGTAACTCAATCGTGAGATTTGCCCATTGATGTTCAAAATAATGGTTGCAAAAACATATTACCAATAAACTATGTAGAAAATATGTAGAACTTAAATTATCAAATGTATAATCGAATAGATATAATTGATCTTAAATTTAAATTATAGTTATTTGAGTTAGATTAGATTAGATTATTTGAGGGCTTATGGACCTTTATTCCACCACCACCACGATGCAGAGGATCTATTGTGAATGGCCTAACTTTTACTGCGTCGCTGATGAATATTCCTGGGTTCCAAATTTGAAATGTCTTTTGGGTGTAAGATATATTCTCCCAATTATTGCATTTTTCTTTCAGCTAGATTATCGTATTCACATAGAATATGCTCGGAAGTTTCATCTTCAATACTACAAAATTTACAAGTATAGTCATCTCATTTACCAATTTTAAATAAATGGTATTTCATCTGACAATGTTGTCGATGCGCCCAACCTGGTGAGCTCGTCTGCCTTTTCGTTACCATCGATTCCCTCATGACCTGGCACCCAATGTAATGTCACTGAGTTTATATTTACCAGTTTAATGAGTTTTTGTATGCTGTCCCACACCATTTTTGATCCAACTTTATTTGAATCAATTGTTTGAAGTGCTGCTTGGCTGTCAGAAAGTATTTCTATTCTCTTGCGAACATATTTCGTTATTAGGTTAATGCGAGTACAGGTTTCTATTGCATGTACTTCAGTCTGAAAAACTGTTGTAGCGCCAGAGAGGAATGGCCCTCATAGTTCGGTTCAAAATCCCGGAGCCCGCTCCATCAGCCGTTTTAGAACTATCGGTGTACCATACAATAGTACTTCCGGGAAAGTCTAGACGATTTATCTTCCATGTGTTCCTGTTACTTATTGATACCTTAAATAACCTTCTGAAATTGTACCTTGGTATCATATGGTCCGATATCATATTCCCGACAAAGGTACTGGAGAAAGACTTTAGTATAGACATATGACCCTCTGTGTGGTCATCTATCAATTCCATACTTATTTTAAGTCTTACTGCAGCCATTTTTGTCACTCTTTGTTTATAAATGTACAATGACATCATATTCAGTATTACTTGAATAGTCGCAGTAGGATAGGAATTCATTGCACCTGATATGATTAAGCAAGCTAGTCATTAAATCTTGTTTAATTGAACTTTATAAGTTTGCAGTTGCGTTTTATGCCACCATATTATGGATGCATAGCTGACTATAGGTTTTACTATAGCTGTGTATATCCAGATGCTCATTTTGGGGCTTAGACCCCAAGTTTTTCCAAGAGTCTTCCGACATGTCCATAGTGGCATGTTTGCCCTTTCAAGTATTTTATTAATATGAGTTTTCCAATTTAATCTCTTATCTAGGATCACTCCCCGATAATTAACTTCCTCGGAGAATTCAATTTCACTACCATTAAATATGGGCATCTTAAGACCATCAAAATTCCTTTGCAAAGTGAACGGAATTATTGTGATTTTTTCAGAACTTATCTTAAGGCTCTCTGTATCCCACCATTGATTTGTAATGATCAGTGCGGTTTGCAGGAGACTTGAAACAATTTCAGAATATTTGCCCCTTATCATTATTACCAAGTCATCTGCATAACCTTGCGTTTTGAAGCCCTCATTATTAAGCTTTGATATCAACTTGTCGACTACCAGACACCATATGAGGGGTGACAGAACTCCACCCTGTGGACAACACCTAATAGCACTGACGACAGTTGCCAATTTCGTTTGAAATTTCTCTACTTTTCAACATTGCCTTTATCCATTTCATATTGCTATGTTTATACCATGATGGATTCCTGCGGGTTCTATCGACGTATATGATGTATTATCATAGGCCCCTTCTATATCAATAAATGCACATAATGTAATTTCCTTACATTCGAAAGTATTTTCTAGCTCCGAAACTAGCACTTGAAGCGCCGTTTCAGTGTCTGTGTTATGACCACTTTGATAGCGTATTTTGTCTAATGTATAAATCTAGTATATTTCCCATCGATTTCAGGAGAAATGATGTTAAGCTGATGGAACGGTAGGGTTTTGGTTTACCATTAGGTCTCTTGCCAGTTTTAAGAATAAACATTACATTTACTTCTCTCCAAGATTTGGAGATGTATGCCAAAGCATGACTAGCCCTAAATATTCTAACTAGATGTGCCAATTCAATTTCGATTCCATATTGTATTAAAGGGGATTTAAAAGGCTTAAATTCCTTTACAGCCCATCTTATTTTTTCCGCTGTGAATATCTTTGAGCCCAGTTTCCAATCGTTAGATGTTGGCATGTGCTATTCTTCATTTATCACCTCATCTCGATTCGGGTTTACTAGACCCGATCCAGCGAAGTGGGTGCTTAAGAAAAGTTCTACCGTTTCTCTACGGCTGGTAGTATAGCTACCATTTGATTCCATCAGAGTACCCATTTCATTGACGTGCTCTTTGGAAAGTACTTAATGCAATCTAGCAGAAGTTGTGGTATCCTCAATGTTTTCACAGAGATTTTTCCAGGTTTTTCTTTCCGATTCTCTTAATGCAATATTATACTCAGTCAGGGACTTTTTATAGATCTCCCATTTACCTAATCTTTAAACCTTATTGAAATGTTTTCTAGCAGATCTTCTGATTTTGGCTAGCCTATCGTTCTAAATTCGATAATATTCCATCCCAGCGTATTCAAGTCGAATCTAATTTGCATATGATCTAATATTTTGTCCTATATTATTAGTACTTGCAGTGAGGTCTATGACTTCACTTCTCACTGATTTGACAAAAGTTGGCTTATTACCTTGATTAAATTAATGTGCCATTTTTACTGAATTTATTAAACTTCCATATATCAGTTCGTTAACAATTAAATAATTTATTTATATAAAGTAAAATTTATTAAATAAATCAGAAATATGCAATACACACTGTCAATTACTTAATATATTGTGTACATTAAAACCCAATTTATTACACTAATGGAGCAGTATACATTAGTAAATTCACATACGGTATTTGTCTTGGCTAATGTATGCTACTCTGTTAATCAAACTAGGAAACATTAAAATGTGTTATAAAACATGATGTTTTATCAGTTTAAATGATCATATCTCGAATGTACATATATTGGACATTACTTATCAGTATTCCGTGATTGTGATATTATTGTTTACACGTAACGTGAAAATTCTAAATAAATATAAAATTTTTAATATATAATAATTTACTAATTCAGATTATCATATGGAAATATACTTCCGTGATAAATAACATTTTGTCATAAAGTACTTAAAATTTTAACGTTAACAAAAATGACGATTGATTTTAGTGGTACATCATTTTGGAATTGTTAAGATATAGTGGGAGGATAATCTCCACTGGATATGTTCTATTGATATTAATAATATTATTTTCGGATACAACCATCGCATGCAACTGTATACAACGGTATTCCAATATTAAAGAAATAGCTGGTAGGTTCTGCACTTACATTTTTCAGTAGTATGTAAAAAAACTATTACCTATAAAATTTGTTGATTAGATATCAATTGACCACGTCGATACACAAGAAAATTACCGATAATTTTAGTCACAATTTTACGCTATTGGCGAAGAAGCTATTATTTTAAAATCTCGAACCACTAGTCACAATGTTTTAATGAAGAGATCAGTATTAGTAGTAACTGCTGGAGAATAGAATAGTTCACTAAAATCTAAGTTACACGATAGAACGCTACAAGAACCATTATACAAGATTAGTATTTGTATCAAATTCTGGTATGTAATTATACTTGGAAATATATAGTGTTAATGTCGTGTTTGTCGACAAGGTATATTATCAAAATATACTCACAGGTTAATGTCATATCTTAAGACAATCCATCAAGGTTTATATTAATTTTTTTTTTCGTAGTTCTGATAAAGCTTACATTAATTTATCGTTTTCAGAATTTATTCTAGAACTTAAATCCGTATGTGTATATTATATATATTTATCACAATAAGTGTTTTTCATAATTGATAAATTATTTTATAAGATTACACAATTTTTTATGGTAAATTTCACGGTATTGAACTCTTTCAAATTAATCAATTTAACATAAATGTTTAAATAGGTATTTTTGTTTAGTTTATTACTCTATTTTTCTTCTTTTTGCATTAGATCAAGGTAATTAAAAAAAAAAAGTAAACATTTTCGATTTGTATTTATAAAATATCTACAGCATTTAACTATATAATCTGTGTTAGTAGTGATCAATTTGTGATTCTGTATTTTTTAAGCAAGAAGTAACAAAAAAAAAAAAAAAAAATCACAAAAAAGGCAAACAGCAAACATTACCAATGGTCAAGGTAAAATAATTTGCCATTTAATGAGAAGAAGATATTAAAGTATAGATTATAATTACATGATTAGTAATATTTACGAGACTGTAGTACGTTATTTTTTTATTTTTCTAATCAATAATATTATATAATTATTGATTATTTTTTTTTTTATTGAAATACAATCTACAAATATAGTAATAAAGTTTTTATAAAAAGAAGATTTCAGGCATTTAGTGTGTGTGTTTAATTTAATTTTAAGTATATTATAGAATACATCAATTCTGTTCCCAAAAAAAACCCAAATCCATTCTTAATAGATCAACTAGAATAGATGGATAATCTAACGCTTAATGGCTGACAGCAAATTTAGTAAAGAAATAAACCCAAGTACAGTTAAAATCAAAATAGTCAATATGCAAGTTTCATAAATAATACCAATATTCAGACTTAATAGAAAGGAGCTGAGACGCTTTATTTATTAAAAAAGTGCAATGTGTTGTATGCAAATTAATTAATAATTAAGTAGTTAAAAAAAAGTGGATAAGTGGAAATATTATACGTCAAAAACACCAATATATGGAAACTAAACGATTTTTAAAAATAATTAAACATTTTTGTTGCATTTAATTTAATACTTTAAATTATTATAAAAATAAAGAAAGCTGGTTCCAACGTTTTTTTTATAATGACTGTTTATATTATTTATGACCGACCAGATCTGCTAAAATTGTCCACATCATAATACGATCAACACCGTCGAATGTCAACGATAAGCAATTGCAACATATTTTACCTTACTCCTAAATATTACTGTGATTATACGATCATATATGGTTTCTATTCATTCGACATAAGTCTGTTTTATTTTGTTGTTTAGAAATATACCGCTACTATATGATTCATGTGACTCGTACTTCTAGAAACCAAATGGATTTCTTGTACATGAAAATATTGTTTTTGCTTTCTTTTCACCGAATCTGATTAGGTACATCAAATTTATATCACTTACATTTTTCGGTAGGTAAAAGCATTGTTCTGAATATGGTAGATTCTAAACTGTGTCCAGTATTTACGATTTAAAATTATTTACTACTTTAAATTATTTATAACAAATTGAAAAAGGTATTTTTAAATTAAAAGCTAAATTTGTTGACATTTTTGAAGCATATTTAACCAATATTTATCCTTGCTCATTATGAATAATGATTTTGTTATGGAATTTAGTGATGGAATAATAAATTTTTAATTATTTATATTTCTGTTTTATAAGACTAACTTTATTTATTGCCTATTTCAAATAATCAATTGCATTTGTATTTTGAACATGAATTATGCATTATTCCTTAAATAATTGTATTGTGGTGATAAATTTAATATATTTTTAAATTAGAATTTATATACAAAAAAAAAATCGAAATTATTTATCATCAATAATTGTTATATTTTAAAAATAAAAATTTTGTTATTATAGTTTTTAACTAATAATTATAAAAAAATTTGTCGCTTGATGGAAAGAAATTGGTCATTGAAATAGCTCTAAAATGGAATTGAAAAACAATTATAATTATACAACTCAGAAATTTTATTGTTTAAATTAATTTTTAGTTTTTTCTTTAAATGTCGGCATTAATTAAATTATGGGACTACATATTAATTTCGGTATACAATCAGTAAGTAATAAATTTATTTATGATATGAGAATATATTTATATTCATTACATAATTAATTATTAATATGTATAATTAAAGTTGCTGATGTGGTTTTTTATTTTTTTTAATATTTATTTATTTAATTAGTATATTATTTAATAGTTTGGTTAATAAAAACATAATATGCATGCATAACCAAATATGACCTAGTGATTATACAACATAAGAATATAAATTAATTAGTACCTCAAGATAATATAATATTAATTATAATAATTTAGATATGAAAATATTCTACGTTTATAAAATGATAATTAAATAATTTATTTATTTTGCTATTCTATAATTTTTTCCACTCAAGAATGGGTTCATCGTTCAAATATGAAGATATAATTTCTTAAGTAATTTTAGAGTTTTTTTTTTTTGCACATTTAAACTTGTGCAAATAATTATTTTACGTGAATGTAGGTATGTATGTGAATAGAAGAAGTGAAAGTTACATTTATTTAATTTTATTTCAGTATCTTGTTTTTTTTTTTTTTTTTTGTCTTCAAAACTTATGTAATTTATAATTTAAAATACCATCAATTATAATACATATTTCAAAATGTTACTTAATTAAGTCCTTAACCGAATATAAATAATTTAGACACTTTTTTCTATCATTAGTATATTTTAGCATGTTATTTGCACTTAAAAAAAAAAGCAATTAAATTAAAAGTATAATTTTTTTTTGCTAAGAAAAATAGACAAATATAATTTCAAAATAAAAATTATATTTAAAAAAAAAATTATTGAATTATTAACTTTAATTATATTTAAATATGTAATTTTTGAAATGACACGACATTTTGATAAATAATAAAAAAAATAATTGAAATGTTGAATTCAAGAAAAGTTTTGAAGAATGGAAGATAAAATTGAGTAAATTACAGAATAATGAAATTATCATATGCGATCAAAAAGATAATTCGAATTAGAATTCGATTCAAGATCCCTATTTTTATGCAATGGAAACTGATATAACAAATCATAATGTGATTTAGAATAAATCAAAATGATCAAAATCTGTTTTAAAATAAATGACGTTTGTTTCTGTATAGTTTTGATATTATTAAATAATTTAATTCGAATTTATTGAACTAATCGAAATATAAATCAAACTGCAATATACTCTTATTGTATATTTTTTACATATCAATAATCGTAATATAAATAAACAATTATACTAAAATATTTACAAAGTAAATAATTATTAGTAATATAAAAATTACTAGTAATATATTTCTATAATTTTAACATTTTATCTACCTTTGAGGTAAACACATAAATTTAAATGTCGAACAAAATTATCAAATATTATTTTAAGAAAACTGACAGTTACTTTATTAAATGAATAGCTAAAAAATGAATCATCCCTTTCAAAATATATAATTCGTATTGAAATTTTGTAAATTTGTGCATTCTTTTTCAAATTATATTATAAGTGATTATATCTATGAAAAAATTTCAATTTTCTATAAAAAATGATGCCTTTATAATATTTTCTGTAGCTCTCATAATATGGTTATTAGATATGACATTTTATGTACTGTATTTTATTGCATAAAAAATTTATTGCAAAAATTTAAAGTTCTAATTATCGACTCAATATACATAATGTATCATGTGATTAACTCAGTCCAAATAAATATGATAGTCATTTATGTGGATATTTATCTAGTTTTTTCTTATTACTAAACTAAGTACTCTAATTTCAATTTTTTTAAGAAAAATAAAAAATTGCAAAAAATAAAAAAACATCTTCGAGTAAATGTATAAATAACATAAATTATGAACTACACAATAAATTATGATTATATGAATAATAAATAAAATATTATTGAAGTTTAAATTTTTTTAACAACAATATTTATTTTTATATTTACTTAATAAATTTTTGAAATTACTCATTTCAAAATTATGAATATTACTCGTATATGCAAATAAGAAAAATAAATTAAATAGTTCTAAGAAGAGGTGTACAATTAGAGTAGTAAAAATTAATGACATAATTAAAAAAAATATAAAATAAAAATCAATATAATATTAATAAGACGTATAAAATTTACAATGTCACTGAATATTCGATATGGATATTATTATATTGAATTTAAGATCAGTTTTGATTGTATATCGTAACAGACAAAGGAAAATGTGAATATATTTTTTTTTTATATTTTCACCTAGAATTGTTTTGATTAGATTTAGTGAATTTAATCTTAATGGGATCTCTAGAAGTTATGTTATAATCATATAGAGTTCTGAACTAATATATTAATGAGATATATCATATTAGTGGAATATTTAATCATAATTATTAATTAGTGAAGACCTGTAATATCATTCAACTATATCTGACTAAGGTAAATAGTACACTTATTGATTATGATGAAATTTTCAATAAATATTTTAGTAATAAATTACCGTAAAATTAATATTTGCAACAAAGGTGTTTGCAACGTGTGTTAATATATATGCAGTTCTAATTTGTCCAAAAAAATATTTGTTTAAATTTAAATTTATTTATTATAAAAATTTTAATGTTTTATTTATTAATATTATTTTATTATTATTATTTTATTATTATTATTTTATTAAAAATAATTTCATATGTCATGACATTAATGTTAATTAATAAAAATCGATTTATGAATTCATTCCACCACTCGTTTGAAATCGATCAAACTATCATGCAATAATTTATTTTCAACTTATGTTTATCATTGTCATAATGACATATAATAGACTTTAAGTTTTCTATAAGTTTTGCTTAAAAATTAATTTAATATACAATGACAAAATTAAATCAAATTTTTATAAAATTACGACGAGGACAACCACCACCACTTGTTTCATTTTTTTCCAATTACATTTATAAGAAACGTTTTAATAGGAATTTTTAATTAAATCTTATTTTATTTAAATAAATTGGGTTATAGACTTATTACCTTTATAGAAGGTTACATTAAAAATTAATCTAGAATACTTTATCACCAGTTAATATAAAATACGTTCATATAACCGTATGTAGAGTAATTTAATCTTAAAGTAATTTATAAGTTATTATTAAAAAAAAACAAAAAAAAATTAAATAAATTGAAACGATCAATGTTCATTATTAGATAATTGTAATAAATATTCTAATTTTTTATTAATATAATAAATTAATTAATTATTGAAAATAATATTTTATTATTGTATATAATATAATAAATATTTAAATATTTATTAATTAAGATGCGAAAATATACGTGGTTTTCATAAATTACAGAAAAATTGATTAAAGTATTATATTATATTGACAATTAATCATGATAATGATTTAATAGAATTTAATTGTTTTTAAAATTAAAATGAAAAAAATATCAATATCCATTTTTTTTATTTTTTAAATAAATAAATAAACAAGTCAAGGTTTATAAAATATAAAAAAAAAAAAAATGTATATTGTCGTCAATATGTCTACTAGTAACATATAGACTTATAATCTAAACAAAGTATTAAATATAAGTAAATAAAATTTATATTAATTTCATTGATCAATTACTATAAACAAAATAATACATTGATCTTTATATTATTATCATATTGCATTGTAATACATAATGAGATCATTAAAGAAGTGGTATTATAAATGTACAAAGTTGTGTTAAAGTGAAAATATTAAATGTCAAGCGAGATTTTAAATCACTTACTATAAATGTCTAGCAATAATGTCTTTCCAATTTTTGCATTTTATTATAAAATCTCCTCTAATTTTTCTATTTCATTTTTTTTTAAAAATTATACATTTATAATTTTCAGTTATAATTAAGAATAATTTCTTAAATTTTATATTTCATTTCCGTTTTGCTGGAAATTATTGTGCCAGGCGACACCAAATTTCAATTCGCGTACTATGAAAATTATTGAGCGGTTCCAACAAAGCGGTTACGTTTCTAAAAGTTTTGATTTTACATTTGTTACATTACAATCATATCATTACAATCACATTTCATAACAATCACTAATTGTGGGTTATTATCTTTATGATTGCCAATTGACATATGTATAAAGTTGCGTTCGTGATTTAAGAATTTGCGGTTGTATACAAAAATAATGTCATTTAATATATTCACATTGAATTCCATTAATATCGAAAGCATATGCAAATGTTGAGTTTCGATAAATGAAGTTATTTCGCAATATTTTTTCCAATTAAAAATTTTGTGCATACAAATACTAAATTAAAATTATATATATTTAATGTAATGAAAGTGTTGAACTAGAAAATATAGGATCAATCATAATTATCCAGTTATACATTTGAATATTTCAGTTGAGTTTTTTGTTGTTCAGTTATGGTATCAAACAGTCGACAAACACGACATCAACATTATCATTTTTACCTCGATCACACGCCGTTACAGACATATACCAGTGATCGAGTTACCGGTTACACCGTATAGAGGTAAAGATTGGTCGAGTAACCTTGATAATTGTCTGTCACTCTATTCGTCAACCTATGTACATCACAGTTAAATATAAATTAAATGTAAGATCATTTTCGATTATTTAAATTTGTTGCAATATTTTTTATATTTTTACACTCATTGCATAATACTTGATATTTTGTATATTAATTAAATAATAATGTTCAGTTTATAATTATCGAATTGTAAAGAAAGTTTTAAATTATTTAAATAAAGTAAGATTATGTAACAAAAAATAATAAGACAATGATTGGTGGACAGAAGAGATGTCTGTTAATTTACAAGTAAGTCATTTTGCATTATATAAATTATGAATATGTGAATAAACTTTATGTTTATTTATTTAAAAATATTTTTGACAATACTTTTAATTATTGATATTACATAAAAGTATAACCAAAAGTGACATTTAGAGTACACTTGTTACTAGGGTATTTACCTTTTTTATGTAAAAGCTATTTGTCAACCCAAGTTAAATGATAAAGTGATAAATTTACTGAAATACTATAATGGCGATGCAAACTCTAGCGTCTTACCATTATGTTACTATTATCATGTTTTCCTGATAAATAAATTAAAAATCATGTGAAAGATACAAAGCTGCTTACTTATCGTCATATCAATAGACTTAATGGTGAACATTTTCATTCATCCAAACTGCTTTATTTTCTTTACCATTTTCGCATCAGTATACATAACCGCTAGAATATATTTTTTTATAGAAGAGAATATCGAAAGTATTTTGAAAACGGTTAAAGTTACAGTTTTGATGCCTAAAGAACATACCATTTTGGCATCAGTATCAGGAAAACGTAAATGCTAGAATATATGTTTTTATAGAAGAGAATAACGAAAGTATTTTAAAAACGGTAAAGTTACAGTTTTGATGCCTAAAGAACATTAATGCAATCAGTCGCAATGTTTCTTATAAATTTTGATAAAATTTAAAAATCAATATTTTGTATAAGATAATATAATAGTAATTTATCAAAATAATTGAAATAAATGCAAGAAAATATTGTTTATGTTAATAAACAGAGAACAATTTTTTAATAATTAGACGCATGAATGATTATATAAATTTAACGGTTTTGAATCTAATCTAATGAGTCTAATAAATATTCATTGAAGTGTACATAAGAATAATTTAAATCAAAAATATTCTGCCAACAAAATTGAAGTTTTAAATAAAAACGTTATCATTTTATCATGTACGATATAAAGGCGAATATACAACGATACTAATTTTCAGTTTATTAAACATTAATAATACCAAATATCAATTGAAACGTTACTTTCTAATATTGTGAAATCGATTTCAATAATTAATTTGAGTTACTATTAAAGTTAGCTATCAATTTTATTGATAAAACATTTATTCATTAAGTTCTGTGACAGTCCATGACAGTAAACCATCTATCTACCTTTAACTACGATGTTAGACCAATAATTTATAAATTGATGTAAACAATTTATCAACAGGTCAAAATTAAATTAATATTCTAATATTAAATATTTATGTAAAAATTAATTCGACACGCTCGAAATACAAGTACCGATAGTTAAACAAATTATGTATATATTATGTTGTTAACCTTCAACATCAATTACCATATAGTGAATAATTTAACTGAAATAAAAGATTATAATCTAATTATAATGAAAACATAATATGTTTACATTTATTAAAAATATTAAACTTTTTTCAAAAAAATTACGCAAAAATCACGCATCGTTTTTTCAATTGTAGATAGAGAAGATTGGCGAAAAAAAAAAAAAATAAAAAAAAAAAAAAAACAAAAGAAAAAACACATAATAAAAAATTCAACAAATCACATGAATTGATTTTTTGTCCTAATTATCAAATGAAAATTAATTATTTTTATTTACAATTTATAAGGTCGTAATAAAAACGTGATATGTTACTCATATGTGAATATTATATATGACAAGTATCTAAATACGAGCCGTAAATAAAAACGTAAATTATGATGTATGCGATAAATATTCAATTGTTATTTATTTTTATTTGTTTATGATTTAATTTGCTGTTAAAATCAATACCGAGGTCGTTATCACATATCAAATTTTGCAATCAAAAATTTAAATGCAAAAACAAAAACAAAAAATATAAAAAAATATTTACAAACTTTTTTAAAATTGACATGAACATTAATAATAAGATAACAACGTAAATTTTAAACATTTAGTAAATATTTAGTATTTTTTTTTACTATAAAATATCACAGCACCAAAGCGTTCACACAATTTTAATAATTAATTTAATTAAATTTAATTAATTTAAAGTAGTTTTATTATGTAAATTGAAATTCTTTTTAATGACACCAGAATTTAAGATATCATTGCAATACCACTAATTGACATACAATCAATTCAAATCATGATCTGAGGTTGACGCCAAAAATATTGGTCTAAATCTTTTGTTTATGGACTGTGTGTAGACATAAATTTCCAATTCAAAATGATATCTAACGAATGGACACTTTTTTGATGTATTTCAGTATATTCATTTTATTTAAAACAATACAACAATTCATTAAAATATAAAGTAATTGACAGATAATATTCTAAAAAATTACAACAATATGACAGAACTAATGAAAATGTACAACACTGCATTTGAATGCAGAATCCTTTAAAACATTAAACAATTTTTATTACATATTTAAAAGAAGAGGTCAACATTAATTATTTATCAATGCACATTTTCCATCACCATTTAAAAATTTCTTTATCAAAAATTGATATTTATTGTATTTCATTTAATTGAAGCTAATTAAATTTTAAATTAAAATAATTATAATTTTTTAAATATTTATTTTAAGTTTTCGACAGAAAAAAAAAAAATAAACAAATTAACATACTGCGTATATATGACAAACAATACAAAAAATTTATTTAATGTAATTTAATAATTCAATTATGGTAATTATCATATTTACACTAATTACATATAAAATATATAATGTTTTAAATAGAATTAGTTTTAATTAAAAGCTGTTCACGTAGTTTTTTTTTTCTTTTTTAATATTCGAGTACATGCTAATTATATGACCTCATAAAATACTTCATTTAAATATCCCATTCTATTTATGATTTCTATTAATTTTTTTTTTTTGAAAAAATTATTAAAAATGATAAATTATTTTTTAAAGTGGTTTTTAACAAATGCAAAGTTCGTGGTATAACACAGAAATTGTAGTTTAATCAAAATGATAGTATAATATGGAAATATGAAATAATTAACAAACCGTCCTTTTTAATTTTTAGCCTGAACATTCACTAAAGTATGACATTTTTTAACAAATATTAG
>JANSTX010026923.1:0-14917 GCA_027564355.1 Penthetria funebris | reverse complement strand
TTATTTCTTGGCGTTACATGAACGGAATCAAATACAATAGACCCTTGGAACTTCGTTCCCAGGGCCTAAAAATACTATGTAAGTTGATGATATTAAATGATGAATTAGTAAAATTTAATTTAATTTTTATTATTAGTTTATCTTATGGTTAATGGGTTACTTTTATTTTACTTTTGATAATGGAATGGACATTACATATATGAAAGAAAAGAAAAGAGAAAGAACAAAAAACAAACATAACTTTCTAATTGGAAACCTAAAGTGTACTTTAAAACACTCATTTCTACTGTATAGACATAAATTGATGGTAAGTGTGAAAGTGTATATAGATACTTAGTTCTGTTTCTGGAATTCTGTATAAGAAGAACAAAATATATTAATGTTAACAAGTCTATAATGAGTAACTTCTGCACATACTTTGTGAACTTTTGATGATTATCGATCATAACATGTCCAAAGAGACGGATGTGTTTAAACTCTTATGTAAGTATAGTTGTTCTTCATAATTTGATTATTTCACTTATATGGTATATATGAGAGTACAATCATCGTTAGTAAATTCTACGAGTCCATAAAAAATATGCAAATATGAGATTAACATAAGTCGTTTGTACAACATAATGATACATAGTAGATCAGAGTGTGTATAGTGATCTTTCTTCAAGTACTGTGATCTTTAAATGTAATATATACTATTCTCTTTGGAATATGTGGTTATTGTGGAAAATTATAGTGGCGCAAAATGAGCATTATGGTTTGAATTCCCTATAAGTTTTTTATTTAATTTTAAATCAGTATTTTGTAAATAAAATTTTTTATAATAAATCGAACAATATACACAAACGAGCCAATATTATTCAATTTTATTTTGAAAATCTGCAGCCCATTATTGTTTTGACTCTACATACACAGAATAATACTTCTTTGCTTAATATCGCACAATGTTTGTGATTCTTTAAAGGCCGTGGAAATGAAATGGGCATACAGCAAGGAACTTAATTATTTCGCGAAAAACCGAATTCAATTGACTTTCACAGTCACCGGAACCGTTTATTTTGATGATATTTGAATGAAAGCTAGTGTACAAAATTTCAGAAGAAGAACTATTTCGAAGTTAAAAAAATTCTTCCTATAGAAATACAATTTATAATTCTTGCGATAATTATTAGAAATGTTTTGGAAAGACCACAAATATGTGAAGCATAATCTGGCCACCAATTTCCAGATATCATTGTCATGTTTATACTTAAACTTTTGCCCATTAATATATTATGTAATAATAAGAATTATTGCATAAAAAGGTATATAAACTTCGAACTAGGATGTTCATTTTGCGTCATGCTGTAAAATGATCAGTGTATAATTCGCCTAATGTTTTGCGTCTTCGTATTAATCAACGAACCTTAACTCAAGTTTGCTAGCTCTATAATATTCGAATAATCCTTTTATAATGTTTTGTGGCCTGTTCTAGCCTATTTTTAGCATCGTCAAGGTTCTATAAAATGCTAACGGAAGCGTTAACGGTCAATTTATCAAATTTTTATATTCATGAATATACTAATAATTCATAATAAATTATTCAAGAAGTTTTAATTTATTTTTCCTTTTTTAAAAATTTATTGAAAGCATTACATTTCCAATGAATTTTATAAAATGTTTAATATTGTAAATTGCAATAATTTTTCTCTTTAAATTCTGATTTATGCAAATAAAATCCAAAGTACCACCACTCACTGAATATGAAAATGTATGCATGAAATATTGTCGATTCACATTTTATCATACATTGAAGATGGACATTATGATGTTCATTTTAAAAGTTCATTGCTAATGATTCAATAAACCTCAATTAAAATAATAATTAATTGATCGTATAATTTAATAAAATTTCACTTTCAAATAGGTCCATTAATGTTTCGTATAATTTACAATAAATATAATTGTTGGACAATTATGGAATACTAAGAAATATGTATCGATGCAGTTAAAAATTTGCAGTTATCAATGCCGGAGATTATTCTTTGCAATGTAGTGTTAGTTCAGTTGTTAGTCAATTACTCCGTTCATCACCAGACGAACGGAGTGATTGATTAACAACTACGTTAATAAAGCCATTTTCAACTTCTCGCGTGGTATCACCGTTAAACATTTAATCTACTTTTAATCATTGAACTCGTATGGCCAATTTCTCCAAAAAGTCAAATAATCTGATGAAATTAAAATTTGTATGTAACCTCTGAAAAATAATGGAATTCATATCCTTAAAATTTTTTCCGTAGTGTATATATAGTACTTCTTAATTTACAGAAATAGAAGATAATAGTGTAAAATTTGCATAGGATGTGTTACATACCAATTCTCCACTACTCGATCTTAGCTCCACAAATTAGTGGTTAAATTATGTTTACTAAAAGTGATAACTTTTGATTCATATGTGGCATATGAGTGGATTTACCAATTTAAATTGCGAATCGATAAACCTATTTGGAAATAACTAAAATTGATTATGGATTAACATTATTATAGTTAATTTAGAAATAGAGTTTCGTAAATTAAATACAATAACAATAAAAAGAGTGAAAATAGCAGAAATAAGACAATTCTGGTATATAAATGCATCCTATTTTAGCTGAGTTTAAGTTATTGATATAAGAAATTAATAATATTGCTCCTGAATGTTACCTCGTTGTAAGTACGGTAATTACTTGATCAGAAATCAACGCAGAAAAATTGTTGATCCTAACCTAATCCGTCAAATTACTGATATCAGTTACTAAAAATATTAACAAAGTTCAGATTGATCACTGTTTTCAATTGCACTTTTTTAAAAATATGGAAATTCCAGTTTTATTGATATTTTCCAAATTAAATTTAGCAATTATCTAGCACTTTCACATATTTTCTTTTCCATTTAATTATTTTAAAATCCTCATTTACGATGGTTTTCTGTTTCTAAGATTATAAATTAAATGAGTACATTAAATACAGTGCTTAGAGATATATATATACATATATATATATATTATTCAATTTACATGCACTTTCTGCAGGTTGCATATATATACATAAAGTATACGAGTATTTCTATTCCCTATACTTGTAGCTGGATTTATTATTCAACTACTGAGCTCCTTGATGACACATTTAGATTAAGTGCACTTTATTTGAAATCTACTTTTAAGGATAATTGGTATTAAATAGGTTCTTATTAAATAAGTAGGTTTAATATTGATATTTGTAATATTATGTATTATTTTATCATGTGCTTTAATATTTTGCAGTATAAATTCGTAGGTAATAAAATGAAGTTACCATTAAATTATATTTTCGATAATATTTTGATTTAAAGGCTACGTAAATGACAAACTTTTGATTTATTTTAAGTATTATTTTAACTCGAAAATTTATTTCACAAAGAAGCATTGAATTGTGAAAATCTATAATGCCACATTAAACCCCTTTTAGTCATTATCTATACAGGGATAGATAAGAACTACATCGCAATTAGCAGGGTAATAATATAAGCTAGTATTGGACATTTCTGTTGATATATAGACAATCTTAGACAAATGTATCATTTATTTTTCAAAGATCAACCCTTAACATTTGTACCGGTTATAACTATATCGTAAAAATAACATCCCTATATAGTGGTTTTTAAACCATATTGTGACCAGAAACTAATTTCGGATAACTAAATACGAACAATGTAGGTTACAAATTGTATTGAATTTAATCCGATTAATCTAATGTTTATTAACTTACAACTAATTTATGGTTATACAAAATTATGAAGCCTTGATTTCATATTAAATTAGTGAATGCCATGTTTATTAGTGGTAATTTTCTTTAATGATATGATAACCTCTAATTTTTGCTAACTATAAATGTGATAAGAAGGTTATAAAATAAACATTAATCTAATATATTATCCTTTTCAATTTGATAAAAGTTGAACATAACACTAACGATTGAACTCAGAAGGCAACAAATAAAAATTTGTACCATCTATTGAGGATTACTAATGATTTTATTAATACATATAAGAATTAAGAAGATTATTTACAGAAATAAGTTATATTATCAGTACATATGATGATCACTATGAATAAAAACAAAATGTAAGATTGTAGATAGGACTTTGAGTTAGTTCCTAAACGAACCAAACAACCGACTAACCAGTCGGACGATCGAAAGTGACATCAATTCAAAAAATTGAAAGTGGATGAAAGAAACATCAGCATTATTGTTTGCCGAACTTCTGAAAATGGATTTATGGAAAAATCTAGAATCGGATTATATGTTTATAATTTTTGTGTATATAATGATAGTTTTGGTTAGAAGCATAAACATCTCATTACAAACAATTTGTGTTGCACATTCAACAACCTATAGGCAGATTTGTGCACGAATATAGCACGAGAATCGTTAACAAATGACCTCGAATAGAATGGGAACAAGATGACGGGAACGGATACGATTTTTAACCGGGAACACTAAAATATGGATTTAACTAATAAAGGTGGTGCAGATGGTTTGCGGAAATGTCCAGCAATCATTATCTTGTGATTAATGGTACTATATGTGTGAAAGAATACACAAGGAAACTTGAATTTTACCGGACGGCAGGCATACTAGATATTAATTAGACCTCGTAGTAGAAAAAATTGGAGAAATTTTCTAATAGACGTTCGATTGTTATAATGATATAGTGTGCAGTGATTATTATTTAATTATTGGACAGATGAAATTAAAACTTATGGCAGACACATAAAGTTAAAATCTAGAATTACTAGTTGCATAAATGTTGCTAATAAGACAATGGTTCACAAGCGATTTGACATATCACTTATAGTATATGACGGCGATCGATGATACTGAAACATGTTCGGCGGGGCATTGAATCCTGTTGGTGATAACATTCTTGATTTCATTAGTGAAGAAAAACCTAATGTATAATTAAGAACAGCAATGCAATGAATCACAAGAATATACGGCACAGTCTATTGAATGGCAAACAATTTTCGAAAATTATACAATACCATTTAAATTGATGAACATGATCCGTGTTCTATATTGTTATTCATAATGTTGAGTTTAACAATATAGAAGAAATTTCAAAAAGCATAAAGTAACATATTTTAAAAATTGTTTGACTGCGAAACTTGGACCGTGACACAATTTAATATTATAGTATTTAAGTAATATTAAAGGAGAATTTTGTGGGTAATGGCAGATATGGAGGAAATGAGCAGAATTGTCAACCGAAGAAAGTGGAATTGAATCGACCATGCACTGAGATGATGTGTCAATGATTTTGTAAAATGAGCAGTTTGACCTACGATTTAGGACTATGTTACTAGTAGTAGAGGATATAGTGAATTGAAGGTACTGGCCAGAGATCGTCGGTTGTTCGTTAACGCCCTATATGAAGAACGTTTTTTTTTTATGCGAACAAATTCAAATTTTTGTGCTTTAATTCCATATTAAAGTTATTAATTAGAGATTAGAGTACTGTTGATATACTTTTTTTTATTAGTTTTCAGTCTATTTTTTTGCTAAAATATTTTCATCAATTTTATGATAACAAAAAATGTACAGCTTATTTCCACAAAATTTTATAATTTAATTTATGAACGGTGGAAAATGTGCAATATATTCGTACTTAAAATGTCCTTAAATTATTTTCTCATTTTCATTTATACTTTTCTTGGAAAAATATGTTGAAAAAACTGCATTTTCCTGACTATAATTAAATAGATTGTTGAATTATTTATTATTATTTTTTTGTTTGCTATTCATTCAAAGGGGAAAAAATACCATAATTTTCGTTATTGTGGAAATAAAATTATCTCTTGTTTATTTTCAACATAATTTTTATATTTATTTTTTTTTTTTATTTTTGATTAATAACTTAATGTTAATTGAAAGATGAAGAAATGAAATTAAAAAGAAGAAGCAAATTGTTTTTTCTAGACAAAAAAACGAAAGAAAAATCAAATTGAAAACTCAATTATTATCAATTGATTTCTTATTAATAACCGAAGATAGTATAGTATCTGGAATAGGATATATAGATAACTGTATTTCAATATATACGTAGGGGAGTATAGAACTTCATACATATTATCGCACCTGAATCAGCCTCTTTAATAAACTTTCTCGGTCACATTATTGTCAGTAGATCAGGTCATCTATATTATCCAGAGGATTTTAGTCAAGTGCATCTGTAACAGCGGAAATAATTTACCATTAATTAATTTTTTAAAATTTGATCGTCACATTTGCTTCGATGGCTACTCAAATATGAAGTTTTCTATTTGAAAGTTATACGTCTAAAATATTTTTTTTATTGTAAGTGTAATAGTTGGTGGAAGTACTTTCGTTTATGTCACTTGCTACCTTGCTCAATTGGGCCCACCAAATTATTTCCTTTTATTAAACTGAACCTATCATTGCTACCTGAAAATATGAAGTAGTGACACATTTAAAATGCACATTGTGTATTATTTTTAATTGCAAATTCTGTACATATAAATGGCTCTTGGTATATGGTTAATGATGGAACGCTGTAAAAATGATTAATGTCCTCTAAGAACAGGACGTTCTATATGCTTCTTAACGAAATTAAATTTTGCGATTTTGATTATGAAACAATGTATTTTTGACGTATTACTCTTATATGATTCATAATTAATTTAACTTAACTTATATGAAGTCATTATACCGTGGATATTAAATTATTTTTTTGTTTTCAGATTAATGGTTATGATGACGATGGTATATTAAGAAAATAATAAACTACTTTGTAACTAATTTGAGTTACATCGTAAGTAAATCGAATGACTAGAAAATTTATTACTGCTTCCAAAAAGCCATACGATCAAATTTTATCGTACGATATGCGATTTTCTATCAATATTTATGCTAATTTACTTAAATAGATTTTTTGTTGTAAAAAATTATTCGTCATCAATTTAAAAAAAAAATTACGTGCATTTAATATCTTGTTTTTTGTTTTTTTTTGTTTTCTTGTTTCTGTTTAATTTTCATACGGTCAATGTTCTATATTTACTTGATATTTACAATATTTTTTGTAGAAATATGCCAAATACTTTAAAAAATTAAATTAGATTAGATAATTTTGGTAAATGTTATTTGAATATGTTAAAAAAAATGTATTCGTACCTTGCTAAATTCTACAATATATTTTTGGTTGATCAGATTATTTTCAATGATAAGTGCAGAAAAAAATATCGTTTCGGATCAGTAAACAAGTGTAGGTCATTTGTCAGATGAGTTGAATTTCTGCTCGAGTAATTACTGTACCTCAACATGGAGGCCAATGCGATAAAATAGTAAGTGCTAGGCCACGGTTACGGCCAACTATTTAGGAACCAACATCATAATGGCAACAACCTAAGTAGTTATGGAACTGTAATTCGCACTGTCATCAAAATTTTTCAATTATATGTAAAACATCAATAAATGGTCTCGAATTGAAAGCAAAGACTATGACAATTCTGAGCTTATGTATGCGCCGGACACTGTAAAATTAGAACCATACATAAACTGATGAGGCTGATGCAACAGCATAAATATTTAAGAGATAAATAAAAGGTTTACATGTACGAATGTTTTATTAAAAGTCGTAGTTTATAGCATTTAGTTTATTACTAAGGAACAAAGCAAGACAGAGTTCTGTCCATTGGAAACCAATATCTGCTCGAAAAATCACTGCAATTAGGTTAAAAATGTAACAATTATTCAAATTTATACACCAACTGAACAAGCATCCATGGATGTTGATATTTGCATATGCATTTTATAGTCAATTTTCACGAAGTATTGATCACGCCTTGTGTAATATCAATGAAAATAATGATCCTTTCGAGCATATTTGCAGCAACCACAATCTCGTCATTAGTGCAGACCGCATTGTCGACTGATGATGTAAGACATTAATTTTTTGATCATTTAACATTTTACTCGTTGCAGCATGATTATAATCGGTAAGAGTGAAACATTTTTGCTAATATGAGGTGAATAGGTGCAGATTTTTTATGTTTCATCAAATATGAAAGGAAGGAATGCGGATCAATGATAACATATGTAATTTAGTAATGTGAAGAAGAAGTATAAAAATTTAAAATTAATAATACCAATGTAAGAGATGTACAGAATCTGCGAACAGAGTATAGTCAGTTGGATGAAGATGTTCCAAGTGTTACAGAACAATGAAGATTATTTTAATATTTTGCTTCAAGTCTAGGCGATATATGCCAACTGAATTGAAAACGTGACTAAAATAATCAAGATGTAAATTGAGTACGTTTGACAAATAGTTTGTATTATCTTATTGTACACAATAAACAAGGCTATTTCAATAATCATATACGATAGTATCAGTTCAGTCTTGAAATCGAATATTCAGGAACTAGTCTGATTAACAGATCCGCAGAAAATCTTGCTGGTGCAAGAATTCTAACTCTTTCCATTTGATGCAAGAAGATTGAAGATCAGAAGACGACTACGCATATATTATTATAATATTAATGGTATTATCAGTTGTTTGTAATAGCAGATTGTGTTCCTTTAATTAAATTTTCTAGCAATTGATTGAAGTGAACCTAACACTTTGGCTAGATGATGCCGATATAAGATATTTAGTTGCTTAATTGCATTTGAATTATTGCATTATTCTAACTAATTAAGAGCATAGTCATATATTTCAATTCAGCAACGGCATATATAATTTGGTCAAACACATACTTTGCAACAATTAGCGAACATGTAATGACATACAAAAGTTGGTAAATTTCATCTCTAGTGATACCTATTCAGATTATTAGTTTTCACAGCAGCGATTATTGGTGACAAAATGAGGATTAAAAGAAAAATCGAAATATAAACGGCCGAACAACATTTAAAACCTTATAAGTGGTGAACTTGTTGTTGAAAGTTCAGAATGAAATTAAGAACAAAAAACTATCGTATAAAATTTATAAAAAAAAAACTTTAGTTTTAGTCACAAATAACGGCAATGCCATGAAACAAGAAAGACGTTTTCCTATTGCTAAGTCTAGAGCTACAGCTATATATAAATCAAGTATAATATAAAATCTGACTATCAAAACGAGATATGTAAAATTCCAATCATATTTTGCATAGTCTGTCAAGTTACTATGTTCTGAAAAACTTTAGAACGTTGTAAATATTTTGGCGAAATTATTCTCTTGCCATTTCATAAACCTATTTTAAAAATTTTTTGAAAATATTTTGGTCATTAAACTTCGTGATTAAATTGCTGTTTTAGAAAACTAGTACCAATTCGTACCAACACACTGCGTTATGCGTTATGTGTAATTAAAAATCTCCATATATATCATCCATAGAACTTGATAAGCAATTTGATACAGTTCCTAGAGATCTTATTTGGTCAGGCGATTCTTTAATAGCAATCATATTGGATGGTCAACCAATGCGTCTGTTACTTAAAAATTAAATTATTTGAAATCAGTTATGTGGTTGGATAAAGTGGAAATCTCTGTTAGGTGTTTTTTGTGATAGAAAAATTTCACCAAAAATTAAAGGTGAATGTGTTTGAAACTGTATTCGACCGACAATATAGTTAAAAGGTAATTCCAATATAATTACTTAAAGCAGATTACGGTGGTACAGTCTCCTAATACGTAAAAACGCATATCTTAATTTATTGGTATGATGAAAGAAATTGTGGCTCCTCGTATGTCGCACATCGTGAACTGTTGTTCAATATGATGTATTATGGTGCAATAGAGTGAGATACAGTACTGTGAATTAGAAATAAAACCAAGAAGGTTCAAGAATAAGAAACAGAAAAATTAGTAGAAAATGTATACGGTAATCATAAAAATGCATAAAATTAAAATTACTGGTCAGACTTTCCAAAGAATTTCGTTGCGACACATTTGGCAACTCATAAAAATAGACTTATTTAAATTTTATAGTCGATTTTATGATATCCACTTTATGGAAAACATGATTTATCGTATTTTTATTAACATTATTCTCCTAGGAAAACAATGTTTTGTATCCATAAATCATAAAAATTGGAAAAAATATTATTATTAAATATATAGGTTGTTAAATTTTCCTTCAGTCTTGTGTGAAAGGTCACGAACCTCTAGATCATTTATTTTATCATGTAAATATATATCTCGAAGTCATATTTAAGTTAAAAAGCGATATTTAAATTATTTTTTTTCTTTTGTGTTAAGAAAACGAGAAAATATTGTCAATGTATTAAAAGTTAAGTTTAAAATATTATATCCATTCTTTTCATACCCTATTCACAATTATATCCTTTTTACGTCTAGCGTTTTTTTTTGTTTTTTTATGTGCTTTTAAAAATTGTTATATTTGAACATTTATTGCAAAAGTTGAAAGAAATAATAAATAAATCATTTATTTTCAAAAATATTCCTTTTAATAGCAAAAATTATCCAAAATTATCCTTTATTCCTTTTTAAGTCATCATCCTGCTTATTGTTACTGTTGTGGCTGGTATGAGTAAAAAAGTGAAAACAACCCCTTGGTATTTATTTCATTCATGCGTTTTTCTTTTGGCTGGATTTTTTGTTTGATTATTCAATTATTATGAAAATTAAAAACATTTTTAAAATTAAAAAAAAAACAAAAACAGAAATCTCTTCTTCTTTTATCTACAGGCTATAATTTGCTGATCTTCAGAGTAATTGTAAAATATTTAAATTCCGTCTATAATATTGTGAGTGTTCTAAAACTATAGAAAAAAAAAGATAATATCCTTGTCACACATAAGATGTCTGATATTAATGCTAATCATATCAACATATTTCCAATTTACCATCAATGAAATATAGATGTGCAGTTAAATTATGTGTAATTAGTAATTATTTAATTGCTTGTCTGCAATATTACAACTGCAGACAAATAGCAAAATATACGCCAATAAAAATGTCAACTTGCCAATGTTCTCAAGCAAGAATTCAACCATTTCAGTCACCACTGTAAGTGAAATTTTATATATGAAATAAAATTATAGAATTTAAAAATTTATTTAAATTGAATTTTTTATTTTATATTTTTGATTTTCATTTACTTTACTACTTATTATAAATTGGGATGAAGGGTCTATGGAAAGTATTTTTTAAATTATTTATCAGATATTGGTTATGTCCTTTACACTATGTACATGCTACCCAATACAATAAACATTTTTTAATTGTTTTTTAAAATGCAGAATAATAATCGGGAATATTTCGAGTTTAAATTGGAAAAATAGTATTTGGCACGTGATGATCATTTTCTGTTCCGTACAATTGTGCTTTTTCAAAAAATTTTTCCATAACCACTAACAAAATTTCAGATGTGATGACCTCAATTGCAATGTAAATGTTATTTCTTAATTTGAGGATAATACCTGACTTAAACGCTTTCATTAAAATACCCCCAAAATAAATAGTGAGGAACAGTTAAATATGGTCAAGGTCAATCGCTTGTACGCAAAATATTGCGTTGTCAAAAGATATCCGTTAAAATATCCATTGGAAACTGCGACATCACCTTCATTTTCAAACCAACAACGGATTAATGATTCTATCGACTAGTCAAATATGTCACATTGACTTTGAAGTTTTCGACTTATTAGAACTTATTAGAGAAAATGGCATTTTTCCCAAATAACAGTCCAGAATATTTGGCAATACAAATAAAATATTTTATTTCATTTAATTATCATAGACGATTATATCCCTATAGAAACTAGAATTTTACTATAATTTGTTATAATTTTGTTTTTGTTTTTAATGCAACCAGAATTTATACTTTAAATTAGTAGTATAGTCAAATTTTAGTATAGTTATACTATATTTTACATATACATTTTTTAAAAATTTAATTTAGCAGGTAATTATTGTTAATAGTCTGTTTATTAATAGTTGGATAACAAAATTTATTATTCTTAGAGTCAAGGATTAAAGCTATCTAAAGATAGTGTACATTATTCCAGACATAAATGTGTAGCACACATTTTTTTTAAAAAAATAAATAATTTTAATTCTATCTGAAATGGAGCTATGTTTTTTCACACCAGTTTATAATTTCGTTCGTCTACTAATATTAGAGCGTTACGATATTTTTATGTCATTCTTTACGAAAACTCTGTTCCAAGGTGGAACTGATCTCAGTAAGGTGATGACATACTCATGTTACTCTTCTTCGACATCATGATTATCAGTACCATTTTCCATTCATTTTCATATCATTTCTATATCATAAATATATTCGGCACATCGATAAAGTACTCTGACAACCTGTCCATTTACAGCATCACATTTTAGATTAAACCTCTTTATATCCAATTGACTGTACTCTACTTGTGAATCCTGTACATCTCTTACATTGATATTATTGAATTTGTATTTTATGTTTCTTGTTCTCAGTACTTTAATTTGCCATGTTTCATTTCTGAACCATCACTTCCCATTTTTTCATCTCAAGCCGTTTTCAATTGTGATGCGATCTGGCAAAAATAAAAATCATTTATCACGCGATACGCCAAATTATCTGCAAATTGTTGTTTCATCATATATCGTTGTTCTGCAGTTGGACAATAAATATTAATACGTTTCGTAATCTTTACTAGAATTGGTGATGAATGGAAGAATCTACTAACATGTAAGTTAATCAATACACACAGTATAGCACCAGTTAGTCGATTGCGATATTTATCTCTAATCATGTAGGATCTACGCTTAAAAGATTGTGTTAATATTATGTTTGTCCACTGGTTGCAAACTCATCTTTATACAACAAAATAAGTAACTGTTAGTGTATGCACCAATCTTCTAAAATATTTAAATGTGTAACTAGATGATTATAATTGATCCTATATTTTTCAATTGATAAATTTCAATTATTGTTATTTAAATTCACAGTACATAGTACATATCCGCGATAAATTTGTGGTAATTTATCCATCATTGATGCTTATGCTATGGGTGTGTAAAACAGTACGGACAGCAAATTTTACTTTTGTATCTTGCTCGTGATTATGCGATCTGACATTAGTTTCTAGTCGAAAAAACTCTCGTTTGGTGCTTAGTAATAAATTAATTCTACTATATAATTCTTCATGTAACTTCACTCTTAAGATATCAATTGGGTTTCACCACAGGTGATTCTTTCTTCGCCTTTTTTCCACCAATCGCATTCAGCGCATGTAATTCGAGTATCGAGTGTTCGATCACTATGCCTGTATATCTGGAAGATTTCGCTATTTCGCAGTTATTGACTTACAGCTACTTATAGGTTGGGATTGATGTTATTATTTTATGAAATAGTTGTCCAACCGCGCCCTTGCACTTATTATTTTAGCTGATTTTAATTTAATGATGGTATTTAAAATTTTGTTTATATTGGAAGTCATGGCATATAACCGTTATATGTTTACTCAGAACTTTGCTTTTAATATGGTGAATTGTACTGTCTAAATTTTAAGCATATTCCCGGTACTGTAAATGGGGATTTATAAATTCAATGTTATTATATTTTAACAAAGAAAATATTCTCCAGGGATTGAATTTTCACATAATACATAATTGATGTTGTTTGATGCATTTCAATTAACAACCACTAATCATTCATAGACATATGTAAATAATGAACTTTTCAATTAATTCGTTATAAATCCCATACATTGCATATTCTATTTTCATGAAATTATCGATTGTTAAGAAATTTTAACATTAAAATTTAACATACCGAAATATTCATAATGAAAATTATTAATTAAACATAAAATATAAACGTAATTGTTTATTGTGCTGAGAATGCTTAATATCATCATCTAATGAGATGCACTGAATCTGCAAGTAAATAAATATTTACTAACGTATGAATGAATAACAAATGGAAACTTAGAAATAATTTCTATATATTTATAAATATCGAATTTAACTGGAAACTTTTAATGAATTTAAAGACAAAATAGGTCATAGTAAATTTATGTGAAATTGCAATTTAATTTCGTTATCCTCATTCAATATAAAATTTACCAGAATCTTTCGATAAAGTATTTAAATATATAATCGATATGATATAGAATGGATTTAAATTGATTTTCAATGAAGGGATGATGGAAATAAATTGAAAAAATATTCTGAATTTATATAGAATTAATACAGAAATGTAATTTAGAACTTGGTATACGATGACAAATAGAAAGTGAGATAATGCCAAGATTAACATTTTGTTAATCAGTATATAATGACTGCTACTTACCACCTTCACGTATATCGTATTTGTCATGACATGGACGTGGATACGAGAGCGTCCAGTACATTACGCTAGCCTATAATAGGTAACGAGTAAGCTTTAATAAAAAACAGACCAGAATACAATGATGATTAGAATAATATATTGCCTATATTTCTATAGCTTGTTTTAAAACTTTTCATTATAATGTCAATTTTTAATATTGTTTTACAAATAAACAGCTCAATGATTGTTTTTTAGACTTTTTTTTAATTAATTTTTACAGTCTTTAATTTAAAAAAGAATTAAAAATAACATTCAACTCCAACAACTGTGTGCTTGCGTCACTTTTAGCTTACGAAAACGGTCGCCATTTTTAACGTGGAACTTTAGAACAATGGAATTGAAACGGCAATCCACTGAGGCAACCAGTCGGTGATATTGCAAAATATAAACTTTATTGAAATCTTCAAGATTATAGAAGACTTGTTCGCCCAATAACAAGCGTCGCCTCTTGCTACGTCATTTTGGAGTTTAGAACCATAATGGTAGGGAATTTAGTGAAGTGAAGGTACAAACTAGAGATCGTGAACAATTACAATTATTTTTGCTCTGGTAAAGATGATGAGATTTATTAATA
>JANSTX010026912.1:0-14923 GCA_027564355.1 Penthetria funebris | reverse complement strand
AAAAAAGAACAAAAACTTTTTAAAAAATTATAGAAATTTACAAATTTAAAAAAAAAAAATCACATAAATGTATACTAATTAAATATTAAATATGTAAAATTAATTAAAAATTATAAAATTAAAAACGAAAACTAAAAAAAAAAAAACAAACAAACAATAATAAGAATATTAATTATAAGTTTTTAGTTAAAAATAAAAATTTTAAATTGAGAATGAATTTAATTTAAGTTTATTATAATATAAACAAGAGAAAATGTGCCTAATTATTCAATTTAATATCTTAGAATTTTAATTAATTTTGTTGTACAAAATTTTTGTCTCAAACTTGTAACTGATAGTATTTAAGATCGTTTATTCGCATTAGTTTAGCAATTGTTTATGACTAGCACAAGAATTTTTTTTTTAATGTGTAAGTTATTAATAAAACAAAAAAAAAAGAAAAAAAGTTCAATTATTTTTGGAATTATGAGTTTTATTCATGTAACCTGAAATCGATCACATTTTGAATTCTTTAGTTACCCTAAAGAATGTATATTTTTGTTAAACTAATTAAAGTGAAGTCACATTGGGTACAGTTCCAAATGAATGGGAAATATTAAGTCTATAAAATAAATATTGAATTTCATCTCATGGTGACGAGTGGCCGATTATGATCAAGGTTATACTAAATTCATCTTTATATAGCGTGTGATCGAGTAAAAAGATGATGATAAGTTATTTGACTGCACATTTACATGCATATTAGAAACAGCTAAGCAACATCATGGTGCGCGCCCTTTGCACAATTGTGCATCAAATATAAGCACTAATAATATGTGATTTGTACTAGTTTCATGCATCAGAACCAGCCCGTGTCAGCGTGCATACAGAAATAACAAAAAATATTTAATGAATTATTTTGTACAGAATAGCGTTATCCGGACATATAAATTTAGAAATATTCTACTCATTAGTACCAATATATGTCATTCATTACTTATTTCAGGGTCGATCATTAATTTTTCAGCCGTATTTTGGGAAATGTCAAATTTCAATTTTTATCCAGTTAATATTTTATTATGAATCACGGAAATATTAGAAATTTTAAGACATCTGTGAAGTGCACAAAATATATCAAAAGATTTACAGAATTATGAACAACATCTAACTGCAATACTAAACACTAGTGTAGTTAAACACAATTTAAATAGTTGGTATCTGTTATCATGACGATTAGTGAAATGATGATAAAACAAAGTGGTTGAATAGATGTAGATGGATGATTTGTATGTTTTTAGTATGTGTACCGTAAATAAGTGGGGAGGGAGGGTCATTACAGATTTCTGTTTTACTACTGACATATTAGAATATAACGATGATCGTCGTTCGGAATAATGTTGAGAAAGCTTAGTAATGTTGAGAAAGTTTAAATAGTTTAAAGCGGTGTAGAAAGTAGAAGTTCACAATGAATGTCAAAAGTAACGAATGGTATAAGATTGTCATCATCATCATCATCTTAACCTTGACGCCACAATGGTGCATAAAACGGCACTACAATATTAATTTTCCATTTTGACTACTCATCAAATGTCAATCCAAGTGTCAACCATAAAACACCACTAATTTATAATAAACAGAGGAATATGTAGCTTATCGGTAAATCCAACGATACTAAGAATGTTAGTCAACTATTCCATTCACAACCATACTATAGAAGATAGGAATAGGTATTCTCTGTGTTCCTGCGGTTACACCTAAATAAATATAGGAAATTGATTAACTCAATAAACGAACACACACAATCGATTCAGTGGATGAATTTTCATTCGAAATTCAATCAGATATGTTTCTAATATATTTTATATTCGAACAAAATACGTTTCTATCATTTACAATTGAATTTTCTTTACATACATTTATTTTGCGCATATTCGTGGAAAAGTCTAGTCGGAAAACCAATTTTCCTAATATACGAAAACCACACACATGAAAATACAACATTTTCAATCTATTCATAGCATCGTGACGACAAAAATTATTTCATTCAAGTAACAAAAATTGAAAATTTTATCTTGAAAATATTTTTTTCATATCATCAAATTGATTAAAATTGCACGCGAATCAATTGAATCAATTATTAAATTTCGTTTTTTTTTTTTATTATTGGTGATTATTAATTATGATTTATTGTTTATTTACATACGAACACAGTTTTAATAAAAATTAGTTAACTTGGTGTTGTGGTGCTTATTAAAATACAGTCTCTTATAGTCAGTGTAATATTTTATAAATAATAAATAAATATAGGCTACATTCAGTGACGAATTTTGTTTTAAAAATTAAAATATACAAATAAATTAATGTTAAATATAATGAATAGTTTAGAAATATCAACAGATCCAACACTATTAAATGTAAATCTATCAAATTCATTACAAGTATCACCGTCAGTATCGAATTTTCTACCAGAAGAAGATGCATCAACATGCCCATTATTACCATCAACACCAAGTCCACCACCAATGGATTTTATTCATCCATTAACACCAAGTACAGGTAATGAGGAAATAACAACTGAACTTGCTGGTGACGATGCGAGGGCAGAAACTAGTTCATCTGGTAGTTCATCTGGTATTGCAATGGATTTACCAGTTGCCGGTACAACAACACTTTTTAATAAAAATGTTTATCAACATTTAGGAAAAGCATCGGAAATTTCACAGGTTTAACCAATAATTGTTATAATATTAAATTGTTTTTAAAATTGTGTATTAAATTAGGATAATGATGCAATGAAATATGCCAACTTGAATATACAAATAACAAATGAATCACCAGGATTTGTACATTGGAATTGGCCATTAATAAGAAAATGTTCATTTTTGGTATTTTTTGCTGGAATTATTGCTATGACAGGTATTGTTATTGCAATGATTGTAACAATACCGAAATTATGCAATCCAAAGTAAGTTTAAATTACAAGTAGTTTCAAAATTATATAATTCTTCTTCGTTATTGCGGTTAAAGAGAGAGCCTATAATAACTACGATCCTTGGATCTTTTGTGCTATTCTCAATCTCTATTCTATTCTCAGAATCCTCCCTAAAAAGAAGAAATGATTACTAGTGCGTTCGTTAGCTTAGAACAAATTTTCTCATCCCTACCTGAATATTGGATCAGTACCATACTATTTCTTTCTTTAGGTAAATACCAACAATATCTATGATCCAGTTCAATATTTTGTTTATGTGATTAAAGTTGATCTGAAATAAATGTAATTGATCAAATGCCCGATTAAATGTATATTGACATCAATATTGATATAATAGTTTCCGATCTGATTGTGTTGAAACGATAAATGGTGCCAGAGAACGCAATCTAGGATTCAGTTATATAAGCATTATCTTTAAAAAATCCTTTTGTTTAAAAACCACTCAATATGTATTTTTAATTGAAGTGGTAAGCATGTTAATTGAATGAACTGTAATCACACTGTATTCAATCTATACATTGTGTCAGATTATTATAAATAATTATGAATATAAATTACCAATTGTTCGTACGTTCAGTCATTAAAAAAAAGCAATTTTAATTTACTCTGATAGTTATTTTCTATCGTTGTACATATAATCAGATAATTATGCTCATAGTCAACGATCGAATTATATACAGAAATGACATCTAAACGTTTCAAATATCTAACATAAACGGAAAACTATCATTATTATCTTCACCTTTACCTCTCTGATCGCATAGGGACGCTTCTAATGTCAGTCATAAAATCTAATAAGTTGAATCAGAATTTTATATATATTTTGATCGACTTTGGTCACTTCATTCGGCACAATCAACGTACAATTCGATACACATATACTCTCATATTAAATCATTTAAAAATAAAAAAAATAGAATTATAAATAATTTGAATTAATTTTCATTTCCATTCGCAGAACGGTATGGTATAAGGGAAGTGTAATTTACGAGATATTTCCAACAAGTTTTCAGGATTCGACACATGATGGATTAGGTGATCTAAAAGGAATTGCTAATCGAGTTGATTATTTGAAAAATTTAGGAATTAGTGCAATACGATTAAATTCAATATTTCAATCGAAAAATTATCCAGATCATTTTGATCAAGTACATTCACTACTGGAAATTGATGAAGTATTGGGTGGTAAAACGGAACTATTAAATTTAACAGAAACTCTACATAAACGAAATATATCCCTAATTCTTGACTTACCAATTTATCCGCTACTACAACATTTAGATAATATATTAATGGATAATAATGAAAATGATGAACAGTCAAATAAAAGTAAAAATTATCAAAGTTCATCAATAAATGAAAATTTAATAAAAATTGGAAATAAAAATAATAATAATATAATTTCAATAGCAATAAAAAAATGGTTATCATATGGCGTTGATGGTTTCTATATAAAAGGATTGGAACATTTTCATGCTGATCCGTATTTACTTGAAAATGTTCGTCAATGGAAACAACTTATTGGACCGAATAGACCATTAATTATAAACAATTTACTATTAAATAAAATTAATGATGATGTTTTAATAAAACATATATTAAAACATATTGATTTAGTTGATGTTTATTTGAATGTAACAAATGGGGCACAACAAACAGCCGAAATAATAAATTCAACAATAAATGGATTATTAACACCTGGTGATGGACCACATATACAATGGAGTTTAGCTGGTGTATCGGATAAACGAATTTCAAATAAATTAAATGAAATTAATGCAACATTGGCGTCAACATTAATGCAACTTATGTTACCCGGTACAATAAATATATTTTATGGTGATGAAATTTCATTACAAGAAGTGAATGATACAATCGGTGATCATGCATCACTTAAACATTTACATCATTTGTCGGCAATGGCTTGGAATGCGGTACCAGAAGAAGTGCCACGTGGTATACCATGGTTACCATACGGCACAGCCTCATTCCATCACTTAGATTTGATAAAAAGTATGATAAAATTACGTGAACGTTCACCATCAATTTATCAAAATATAATACGTAAGACAACATCAATAGAATCAAATACAATGGTGAAATTTAGTCGAAATGATATTTTAATAATTGAACGTCGTTATCCACGTCGTAATACATTTGCATCAATTTCAAATTTTGGTAGTAAAAAATTATCATTAGATTTATCGTCTTTATTTTATAGTGGTGAAATAATGGTGGGTACGTCAAACAATGAGAAAATCTATTTTAGTAAATTTGACGTTGAACCAATGGAAACTGTTATTGTTAAATTAGATAAATAATGTGAATTTTTATTGTATTTTTTTTTTTTATTTAAATACTATTGAGCGTTACAAATATATACGAGTAATATCTTTATTTTTTTTTTTTTTTTTTTGTAGTATAATAAATATATTTGACGTATTAACATTGTGACATTTTAACGACCAAAATACATAATGTTATGTTCAAATATATATGTATATATACTCGTATATTACATTTAGTGATAAATGCATATTTATTAAAAATAAATATGTATTAGCAAATATATGTGGTTCTCACATGTACACAATAATAAGTGACAATGTTAAATAATTTATATTTTTTAAAATACTTAATAAAAATTATTTCGATAAAAAATTGAAAACTGTTTTAATACTATTTTTTATGACATCCTTCATCTTCTATTTAATAACGTTCAAAATCTACAATTTGAAATAATTAAACAACATTGTGTGCAACTCATAGTCGTCAAGTAGTCAAATAGTTTTCAAAATTACAATTAACTATAAATATATTCAATAACACAATTCAACGTAGAGTCCTGATAGATATTCTAATAATGAGCATGGCATTCGTCTTTGTCTTCCAATCGATTCCTGGAAAATAGCTTTAGTTGTCCAAATATTGCAATTAATTCTATCAAACTGCATAACGATGATGGACGTTGTTGAGTAATTAAAAAAAATATTTTTTTTGTGAGACAATTTCTACTATGCTTTTTTTTCATTATGCAGGATCAAATTTTTCACTATATGCTAAATTTTCCGCAATGTATTGTGGTAACAAGAAAATTTTTGAAAGTCATTGAAAATGCTTTGTGGTAACGAAACAATAAAATATCTGGCATTGTTTCTGGATAATATGAAAATGATGAATATGATGAATTCGTTTCCATGAATTTGAGACCCGCAAATATGTTTAAAATCTTATTTAATAAATTTACACTAATTATTGAAAAATAATATCACCTAGATATTTCCAAAGATTTGACGCAATTTTCAGTTGCATCAATTGCCTTATATCGTATCATCTTTTTCACAGTATTTTCAACCTCAATATATAGAAATTTATATGGAATAAATAACAGGGTAGTTTTTATGTTTGAATTTTGACGTCTATTAAATAAGTTGTTGGGAATTTAAATATTGAAATCAATAAAAAGTTTTGCATAAACGAGACCTTTTCCAGTCACACAATTATAGAGTTCTAATTCAAATGTCTAGTCTTTATAATCTATAGCGATACATATAATCAACATACTACATGGAAATAAATAATTAAATATATAAGTTGAAAAGCTCGGAAAATGATACTGTAGATGTAATCAATAAAGGTCATTTAAACATGCAGGTCATAATATATGATTGACTAAATGAAAAATCAATTCGATTAGTAGCTCCATTTTTTACTGTTGCCACTCATGTGTTGATAAGAAAAATTCATTTGCAAAATAATTTTTATATGATGATTATTTCTATATATGAATTGGTAATTTATGCATAATATTTTGTCTGTATTAAGAGTTTTGATAAATGATAACATAATTAATGTTATATATACATAATTTCAAGATTTAATAGATCATAAAATAAATTTAGGTTAATACGCATACGGTCGATAATCTGTTTTAAGGCAAAATTTTTTGCAACTACATTCGCGTAATTGGAAATTCATAATTTTAAACATGTATAGTATGACCCTATACAATTAATAATAAATGTATAATAACGCATAATCTTCTATCATAATCAATATAGTTGTGCATATGTATATATAAATTAAATATTGATAATATTGATTTTAATTTGTATATAAGTAATAGTTCATACATAGAGTTAACGTTCATCTACATACACAACATATATGATCAATTTCAAAAATTTGAAGTTTTAAGGCATTATCTTATTTACACATTTATTCTTGAACATAAGCATTATCTTAACGAACTTTGACTTTGACTTGTGAATTTCTGTGAATGATGCTAATTTTATATATGGGTAAACTTAAAATACCAATATATAAACCCTTATCATATATTTAAGCAAATAATATCATTATCGTTGTTTTGATGGAAAAATCAAGACACATTATACGTAATTCAAATGTTTAAAAAATTAATCCGGTATATTATTCTTTTTTAAATTATCAAAATTACTTTCAGAAAAAGATAGAACTAAATATACAAAAAAAAATCTAATTATTTCGAGTACACGAATGTATCATGCTGATCCATTCCGCTTCTATTTATGTACATAATAAACACATTAATATTTCCATTTATTATCAATTTATTGAACTTCTGATAACCTTTTTTGAGAGAGACACAAAAAAAAAAACACATATTTTAAGAATATTTCAGATGGGCAACTTTCAGTATCAGTCGATGTTTAAATTGTTTAGTGCTAATATTAAGAAATTGAACTGTAATATTTGCATATATATTATTTTAAATTCTTTATTTTTTAATTTGATTTATAATTAAATAAAATTCATTAATTTAACAAATTTCTATAAAAAGACAAACATAAAACAATATTGAAAATAAAGGAAAGTGTTATAAAATTAAAAAAAAAAAATAAAAACATAAATAATTAATCCATGGAATATGATCCTTACAATGGGAATATGAGTTACATCTTAGATTTTAGGATAAGATATAAAGCTGGATGTATAATAATTTGTTTTAAAAAAATTGATGGTAAGTTTGAAATTAATTAACTGAAAATAGACAATAAATCCGTTTTCTTTAAATACAAATTATTAACAAAAGACATACATAGGTTCCTTTTCACAAAGTTCTGCATTTTCTAATTTAACATAATTATTTGTTGTTTGCATACAGTATTAATTACTCAAGTGGTTTTAAATGAAAATTATGTAGATAATCATAGTTTCATTTTTTTTTTTTTTAAACGTTACCATTCACAAATATTCCCGAATTTGCATGGACATAAAGTGTAAAAAATATGTCTGATAAAATCATGTAATTCTAAATTTATATTTTATGAAATTAATGTATAGATTTAAACTAAGTAGCAGAATAGTTGCAACAGAAGACAAAATTAAAATTAAAAGTCACATATTCTGTTAATATAACAACGAAATAAAATATTATTAAATTATTATTAAGGGAAGTAATGTCATTTTGATTACAAATATAGCATCACCATTTCTACTACAAAATAGAACGTTTTACATCACCACACACGTAAAATTACTATACGTTGAAGGGTATATTATCTGAGGAAGGAAATTGTTTGAGTCACATAATTTTAATGACCAAAATATCCATGGATTTGATCATATTTTGATAATATCGATTTCATACAATTATAATAAGTATAGTTTACGGACAGAATATTTTATTTCGTTTATTTGACTCTATATTTTTGGGCTATATTCGAGCTATTAACTCACAAAATTTTTAATTAAGTAGTCAGCAGATATGTATAATAACCTCTTTATCGAATGATTCATATACAACATGATTAATGAAATCATAATTTTAAAATCTACAAATTTTTGCCAATTCCAAAAATCATATGTTTTTTTTTTTTTGGTAATCATCTTTTATTATTTTTAAATGTAAAGTCTTGGCAATATACAAAATGCATTAATTTTTAAAAAGTTTTATTTAAGTGATTGGTCAATGTAATGTTATGGACATAATGAATCAAAGAAATTGGTCAATAGAAATCCAATGTCCGAAAGACCAAAAACAATGTTCATTCAAATTATATTGTATGTATTTGACAGTGAATAATCATCAATTTCCGATAGTTTTTAATCAATCAGACATTATAGATTTCGGTAAATATGAAGAAAAATAAAAGAAATAATATCAAAGAATAAAAGTTAAAAATATCCACCTATGGTAAAATGAAAGTATGTTATATATGAAGAGCCTTAGGTTTAAGAATATATTCCCATAATAGATCAATATTTAATATAATAACAAATAAACACAACAAATGAGATTATATAAAATAAAATTTGTAGATTAAATATTTTGAACTTAAAATTTAATTATATATTAAATATTTTTTTTTATAATTAATAAAAATCTGTTAATAATAAATTAATTTGCAAAACAATTACATGTAAATCATACTAATTATATCTGTTGTAAATTATATTTATTAATAATTAAGAAATTTATTATAAATTGACGTTTTTGATTTTAGAAAAATTTTAACTGATAACTGGATTAAATCAGTTTTTAAACATAAACAAAAGAAAAATAGAAGACGAAATCGATCGATTGAGATTATTTATTTTATAAATTTAGAAAAATGGCACTAGATTTTGTTGCTGGATGTTTAGGAGGTAAAAGTTTTATTATTTTTTAATAAAAATTAATTTAAATTATTTATGCGCAATTTATTCATTCATTCATTCATATAAATAAATAATGCATCATAAATTTATCAAAAAGGTTATCAAAAATATAAGAAAACATATCACACACATTTAAAAACAATTTTCATAATTTCACTAGAGATTGTGAAAAATATATTGGGGAATTATAATCGCATATTATAATTTCTTTTAAATACTTTATGTGAAACATTTCACCAAGTTTATATAGAAAATGTATACACAATAATTTGTTGCATTTATATGCCTGCATCAAAAAAATTTAACAACATTCAAGTGTTCGTTTTCTTTCCAGAACACTATTTGCAATTCCACAAAAACAACGATGAATAACATGGTGAAATGATAAAATATATATAGAATATATATTATAGAAACGTATTACTGCCCTATGTAGTCCGATTTGGTCATAGCAAAAAGTAGTCTATTGATAAATCTATGGAATACTTACGACATGGTAAAGTCTGATCTAAAGTGTTCAGCGTTTAAAAATACATACAAAGATGATATAAGTTTTAGATATTATTACGATTGAATAAATATCTCGTCAAACATCTAATTAGAAAAAACATTTTAGTGAAAAAAATTAAAACGTCCATTGTACCAATTTTATAAAAGATACGTCATACATTGACGTATATATAAAATCAATAATTTTATACGTTTTATTAGATGCCAGAGTAGTAAGAAGCATTGATACTAAGAATGTAAGCATTTCTATTGAGAAGTTTGATATAATCAAATAATACTTACGTACAAAGTCGAGATTCTTATGGGTATATGGATCACAGTATAGTCGAATTGATTTATTCCTAATTCAATATGTAAGGTTAGTGATCCGAATATCATATATAGCTTATAATCTAGTGTGTGTCTATATTGTTTATAATCTAGTGGCTAAATCAAATTCGAACGACAACAAGTTATAGATAATTAATTCGGTATAAGTCGAACCTTGGATCAAACATGACATAAATTAATTGACCAAACACTAATACCAATGTATAGAACAGTAGAATTACTAAAATGTGTGTTGTTGGTTCAAAAAGAAAAAAATATTTCATCCACACATTCATTACCATTATATAAGCATATTATTGTTTAAAATATTAAATTATTTTTCAATTTGCAGGTTGTGCGGGCATCATATTTGGACATCCATTTGACACCGTAAAAGTTAATTTACAAACACAAGATCCAAAAAATCCAATGTATCGTGGAACATTTCATTGTATAAAAACAATTATCGCAAAAGATTCATTTCGTGGCCTATATAAAGGTGTTTCGAGTCCAATGGGTGGCGTTGCATTTATAAATGCAATTGTTTTCGGTGTTTATGGTAATGTTCAACGTAGTACATCCGATCCAAATTCAATAAAATCACATTTTCTTGCTGGTTCAGCGGCCGGTTTAACACAAAGTATTATTTGCTCGCCCATGGAATTGGCCAAAACAAAAATACAATTACAAGAAAATGTAATTGGTGGTGTTAAATTTAAAGGTCCAATACATTGTTTACAATATATTGGTAAAACAGAAGGATATCGCGGCATTTTCAGAGGACTGGGCATAACTGCTGTTCGAGATATTCCCGGTTTTTCCAGTTATTTTGTATGTTATGAATTATTAACAAGAAATACACCAAATGCTGGTGTCTTTTATACATTAATGGCAGGTGGTTTAGCCGGTTCATTATCATGGGTTTTTACAGTACCGATAGATGTTATAAAATCAAGATTACAAGCGGATGGATTAAATGGGAAACGTATGTATTCGGGTGTATCCGATTGTATAACAAAAAGTTATAAGGCTGAGGGTTGTTCATTTCTATTTAGAGGATTAACATCAACATTAATACGTGCATTTCCAATGAATGCCGCTTGTTTCTTTGTTGTCACATGGATTTTAAAAACATTTGGCAACACAAAATTAAATGTTGATGTTCATAATGGTGGTAATCCATCAACATTATTGGTTGTAAATACTGTAACAACACCATTAATATTACCATCAACTTATTATGATAGTGCATATCATAGAACACAGACAATAAAAGGTTTAATATTTTTGGGGGCATTTAGTGAAGCTGTATGCCATTCGGAAATTTTGGAATTAGCCAATGAACTCTATGATGGTCCGGTAAATTATTATAATTGTGTGGATAATAAAAATGCATCAACAAATGAAATAGAGAGGATATTATTAGCTGATTGATTGATTGATTGGTTGATAAACTGGGGTAATTTATTAAATTTTTTTTTATTAATATATGAAGTATATATTTTAATTGAAAACCAAAAATGTGAAATACAAATCTAAAATAATACATGGTATTAATATTTAAAGAAATAAAATTTTGTGTTCTTGTGTTAAATAAAACAATTTAAAAATAAAATTATTACACTTAAGCGAAAAAGTAATAATTTAAAATTTTTAATTTATTTAAAATTTGTGTAAATTTGTGTATATTTATTATTTAATGTCTTACAAATGTAACATTTTATTTTAAGAGTTTAGATATATAGAATTAAGTGTAAATAATAAAAAAAAATTGTTTTGTTACAATTTAATTTTCATTCCTTAATGTTTGTAGCACTCTTTTAATATTAAATTTATGATCGGGAAATTCAATGAGTAAACCTTCTAAAACACTTACTAAATGAACATTAATTTCTTGATGTCTTTCACTATCATTACAAATAGCTGTTTCACTACGACATTTTGGTAGTTGTTTAGCTTTTATTAACGAACGATATCTTTTTGCTCTGTGTTGTATTCGAATGATATTTTCAAGATTCTAGAAATTAATGAAATTAAATTATAAACGTGTATATGCGGAGGGGTGCATAAATATGGTGCAATTCATTCCTATGTACAACCAATTAAAAATATAGCAGTTTAGAAACGATAATCGAGTAGGTCGCGTAATACTTTGAATATAGCAACTGCAACACAGTAATATTTATAAGGTAAGTGTAATTAACGTTTGTGTAAATCATTAATTATATTTATAAGGATGAAAATGAATCATTGCAAAAACAATATTTCCATGCAAATCAACATGTGATCATTGAAATTAAAGCTTAAAATAAAAGAATACAAGTACATAAGTAGTGAATTAAATTCCATGATGCCATACTTTAAAGTACGGATCATAATACTACACGTATTTATAATGCTAGAATATCGCATTTTACCTAAGAACAAAATGTTTCAATTTTTTGGATGGTAATTTTAAATAAATGTCGGAATCGAAATTGGTCTATTTTTGTCCGCAAAGATTTATGTAGTGGCAACGATTTCGTCTTTCAATTTTCAATTTTTTCTAATTTTTTTCATAATCGAGAACCTTGCAATTTCCATCACTTACCTGTTGTTTTAACAGAACGGCTTCTTCAATTTCATTTAACAATAATGAATCCTGTAATGCCTCTTTGTCAATATCACTCCGTAATTTTTCAATATTAAATGTCAATTTATTCCTTTGATCGATTATGTCACTTAATTTCTTTTCAGCATTTTGAATTTCACTATTAACTTGTTTATGTTTATTTTTTATTTCGCTTAAACGTAATTGCAACGTTGAACGTAACTTATATTTATGATTTTGTAATTTACCACGATTTGATGCACCATCGTAAATATGTTCACGATGTAATACACAACCTTCCATATCTTGAACAAGTTTTTCTTGGGCACGTTTCAATTGTGCATATCTAATTTCCATTCTATGTATTTCAGATTTCATACAACCAATTTCACTAGTAACAGAATTTTCTTGTTCACGATATTTACGTATTTCATTTGTCATTTTCCATTTTGTTTCCCATGCCAATGTTTCACGATGATTATGTAAAGCTAATTCTTTGTGTTCATCAATTTTTTTATTAAGTTCAATAATATCTTGTTCTAAATGTAGAATTGATATTTCTGCATCTTTTAATTTTTGCGTTACCGAACTATGAAATGATTCGCATTCTGATTCTTCATATTCATGGTACTTTTTCTTTTCAAATAATTTACCACTTAATTGTTCTAATTGTAAAATTAATTTTTTGATTTGTTTTGTCATCTGTTTCTCTAATACATTGACTTTATCTAATTCGGTTTCAATGCGTAGGGTTTTTTGTTCCAAAATCATAAGTTCTAGATTTTTAAAATTAATAAATCAAATTATTGAAACAATTTGTTTTATTTAAATATTTCTTTTTTTTTTTTTTGTTTTTAAAATACACTATGTCTACCACTATTACTACTGTTTTTTGTCGACCATAGTTAAATCACAAAGCAATATACATTTACATAAGTAAATTTTGTCTACAATGGAATTCGAACTCGAATTTACTGTCATGCTAGTCTAGCGTTTGACCACTATGCTATTACGAAATAAATACATTGATCATGAGTAATGACGACTGAAGTAACAGACTAAAATCTATAGTTTACTTAGTCCATTTTTAAATACAAGTGATTCCAAACTCGACGACAAATCAAATCAAAATACTTTGCGGGTTGGATAGAGCTTAAAAGCAGGTATTCTTGTTTGTCTACAAGGTGCAAAGTATCTTACCACCGGTTTGGATATCAGCAGTATTTGATTCACGATTCGAATTGATGAAATTTGTTGTTGGAAAAAATGTTAAAATATGCATACGTTCTATATTACATACTAGTTTATAATATATAATAAATTCTTATTATATCTTTCACCATTTGTAATTGCGTGAAAACAATTTAATGACAAACTTATTTATGTACAGTGTTAAGTTACGTCTTTCGCATTAATTTACATATCGGATTTATTTAATTAGTCGCACATATAGTTCAAGTTCATAATGATAAATTGAAAAGATGAATAAGTGATGTAAATGTGTCATGAATTTCTCTCTAAAAAAATACTAATATTAAAAATTATCAGATTTAAATATTTCAGTATAGTGGTGCGTATAAATCCCCAGTTTATATAATGATGGTCATTATTACCATGTTTTTAGCATCGGTCATATGCCATCCTGACATATATCGTAATCGGATTACTGATGAGTATAATCACGATGATAGTCGGTCACTCGAGTTTATAGCATCCAACAGAATTATAAACTTACGTTTTCTTCCAATATGAATATCATTTAATTGTTGTGCTCTCTTTTCGGTTAAATTTACTACATGACTTTGTAATCGTAACCAAAAGTTTTGGGCATCACGAGTTTCTACATCAATTTCGGTAATATTTTTCTCAGCTGTTATAATCTACAGAAAAGACATATATAT